>MCJB01052696.1:0-23104 GCA_002018475.1 Nicotiana obtusifolia | reverse complement strand
CTCCAATCTTCTCAAGTATCTCAAAAGGCCTAATATACTGAGGGCTCAGGTTGCCCTTCTTTCGTAACCTCATAACACCATTCATGGGTGAAACTCTGAGCAATACCTTCTCCCCCACCATATAAACAACATCATTAACCTTTCGATCGGCGTAACTCTTCTATCTAGATTGTGTCGTGCGAAGCCGATCCTGAATTAACTTAACCTTATCCAAAGCATCCTGAACCAAGTCAGTACCTAATAGCCTAGCCTCACCCAGCTCAAACTAACCAACTGGAGACCGACATCGTCTCCCATACAAAGCCTCATATGCAGCCATCTGATGCTCGATTGGTAACTGTTATTGTAGGCAAACTCTGCAAGCGGTAAAAATTGATCCCAAGAACCCCAAAATCCATGACACAAGTGCGTAGCATATCCTCCAATATCTAAATAGTGCGCTCGGATTGCCCGTCCATCTGAGAGTTGAATGTTGTAATCAACTCAACCCGTGTGCACTCTCGCTGCACTACTCTCCAAAACTGCAATGTAAAATATGTGCCTCGAGCTAAAATGATGGACACCTGCACACCGTGAAAGCGAACAATCTCGCGGATGTAGATTTCAGCCAAACGCTCCAAAGAATAGGTAGTCCCAACTGGAATGAAATACGCGGACTTGGTCAACCGATCCACAACCACCCAAATAACATCAAACTTCCTTGATGTTTGTGGGAGCCTAACTACAAAGTCCATGGTGATACGTTCCTATTTCCACTCCGAAATCTTAAGCCTCTAAAGCAATCCCCTCGGCCTCTGACGCTCGTATTTCACCTACTGACAATTTAGGCACCGAGCTACAAACCCCACTATATCTTTCTTCATCCTCCTCCACAAGTAGTGCTGCCTCAAGTCCTGATACATCTTCATAGCACCCGGATAAATGGAGTACCACGAACTGTGGGCCTCCTCAAGAATCAACTCACGCAACCTATCCATATTGGGCACATACATCCGACCTTGCATCCGCAACACCCCATCATCCCCAATAGTCACCTCCTTCGCATCACCGTACTGAACTGTGTCCTTGAGGACAAGCAAAATGGGGGTCATCATACTGATGCTCTCTGATGCGATCATATAAGGAACACCGGGGAACCGTACAAGCTAGAACCCCACTGGGCTCCGAAACATCTAACCTCTTGATTTACTTGGCCAAGGCCTGAATATCTGATGCAAGCGGTCTCTTGCCAACAAGAATAAATGCAAGGCTACCCATACTCACCACCTTTCTACTCAAGGCATCAGCCAACATATTGGCCTTCCCGGGATGATACAAATGGTAATATCATAGTCCCATAGCAGCTCCAACAATCTCTGCTGCGTCAAATTTTGATCCTTTTGCTTGAACAAGTGCTGGAGGCTTCGATGATCCATAAATACCTCACAAGACACACCGTGTTGATAATACCTCCAAATCTTCAATGCATGAACGATGGCTGCCAACTCCAAATCATAAACAGGGTATCAAGATGCACCCAATACCAATCCGAGAAGCATCACAATACATGGTATAAGAACCTGATGTTGAAGGCAAAACTAGAACTGGAGTTATGGTTAAGGCAGTCTTAAGCTTCTGAAAGCTCTCCTCACACTCATCCGACCACCTGAATGGCGCACCCTTCTGGGTCAACCTGGTAAGGCACTATAATGGACGAGAAACCCTCCAATGAAGCAACGATAATATCTGACCAAGCCGAGAAAACTCTGAATCTCAGAAGCTGAAGACGATCTAGGCCAACTTTGAACCGCCTCTATCTTTTTCGGATCCACCTTAATCGCATCCCTAGACACCACGTGCCCTTAGAATGGCACCGAACGGAGCCAGAACTCACATTTGGAGAACTTGGCATAAAGTTTCTCCTCTCTCAACCTCTGTAGTACAATCCCTAAATGATGTGCATGCTCCTCCTGGCTTTGTGAGTACACCAAGATACCATCAATAAATACTATGACAAATGAATCAAGATATGGCTGAAATACACTGTTCATCATATGCATGAATGCCTCTAGGGCATTGGTCAACCCAAAAGACATCACAAAAAACTCGTAGTGACAGTAGCGGGTCCTCAATGCCGTCTTTAGGATATCCGAGTCCCGAATCTTCATTTGGTGATACCCAGACCACAAATTAATCTTGGAGAACACCCTAGCTCCCTGAAGCTGGTCAAATTAATCATCAATGTATGGCAATGTGTACTAGTTCTTAATCGTAACTTTGTTCAACTGCCTATAATTGATGCACATCCGCATAGTACCATCTTTCTTCTTCACAAACAGAATGGTGCACCCCAAAGAGACACACTAGGGCTAATGAACCTCTTATCAAGAAGTTCCTGAAGCTGTTTTTTCAATTCCTTCAACTCTATTGGTGCCATACGATACTGAGGAATAGAAATTGGCTGAGTGCTCGGCACCAGGTCAATACCAAAATCAGTATCCCTGTCGGGTGAATGCCTGGCATGTCTGCAGGAAGCACATCCGAAAAGTCTCACAATACAAAGTAGAATTAATAGTAGGACAATTAGCACCAACATCCCTCACAAAGGCCAAATACGACAAAAACCGCTTCCTAACCATCCGTTGGGCCTTTAGATAAGAAATCACCATGCTAGGAACATAATCCAGAGAACCTCTCCACTTGATCCTCGACAATCCCGGCATTGCCAACGTCACGGTCTTAGCATGACAATCCAGAATAGCATGACATAGGTACAACCAATCCATACCTAAAATCACATCGTAATCAACCATACTAAGCAATAATAGATCAACTCTAGTCTCCAACCCCACAACGGTCACCACACGCGACCGATACACATGGTCCATAACAATAGTATCCCCCACTGGCATAGATACATGAAAAGGAAAAACTAAGGACTGACGCGGCATATCACAATAACGAGTAAAATAGGATGATACATATGAATAAGTAGAACCAGAGTCAAATAATTTTGAAGCATCCCTGTGGCATGCTGAAACAATATCTGTGATCACTAGGTCTGAAGCAATAGCCTCTGGCCTGGCAAGGATACCACATAATCGAGCCTGACCGGCCTCCCCCTCTAGGATGACCCCTAGCTACCTGAGCCTTACCCCTAGCTGGCTAAGCAGGTGGTGAAGTAACTGGGGCAGAAGTCATAGCCTGACCCCTCTGCTGTACTGGACCTCCCAAGGACAATACCTCCTCACATGTCCAAACTCCCCACAATCGTAGTAACTCTGATGCGTCAATGGAAGTGGAGACTAAATCGGACCCCGAGAACCAAAATAGCTACTAGAAGAACCTGGTACAGATGAACCCTGAACTAATGGAGCACGAGATGAACTCTGAGCAAGAGGGCACGGAGAGATGATTGACCCAGACGAGCACTGTATGAACCATGGCTAGCTGGTGCACCACGATAAACCTGACGAGCCATTTGAATGGGCCTATAAGGACAACCCAAGCTGTGGTAGGACTGACCCCTAGAAGAAGCACCATTGAAACCACCCGAACCACGAGGTCTCTTTGCCTCCCTCTCCTGCTCCTGACTATGGACCAGCTCTAGCCATCGAGCAATATCAACCACCTCGTCGAACCTAGCACCTGATACATTCTCTCGAGTCATAACAAAACACAGTCCATACTTGAGCCCATAAATGAACCTCATAATCCTCTCCCTCTCTGTGGGAACTAACCAGGACGCATGACAAGCCAACTCCGAAAATCTCATCACGTACTGGGTCGCGGACATACCCTCCTGGTGAGCTACTCAAACTGCCTATGCAACTCCTCCCTACGAGTCAGTGGCACAAACTTCTCCAAGAAGAGAACGGAGAACTTGTGCCATGAAAGTGGTCCAGCATCGGCTGGCATACCCTGCTCATAGGCCTCCCACCATCTAAAGGCTATCTCCGTTAGCTAAAAGTAGTAAAGGAGATCCCACTAGTTTCTAGAATACTCGTCATGCGAAGAATGCACTGGCACCTATCCAAGAAGTCCTGAGCATCCTCTGACTCGGCCCCACTAAATGATGGAGGTTTGAGCCTCCCGAACCATTCTAGTCTCTTCTGCTCCCCATCACTCATAATGGGGCCCACCTGGACCTTAGCAATTGCACCGACTGGGCTGGTAGTACCCCCGGTGTCTGAAGTCCCTGCACCAACTTCTCTAGAGTACGGGCGGCGGGAATCAGAGCGCCTCCCCCGGCCTGAGAAGTGGTTGGCGCAGCCGGAATTAAAACCGCTTGAGGAATACTTGTACAAACAGTTAATATCTGCACTAGAGCCTCCTGAAGACCTGGAATCACAATGGCACAGCTGGTACCTAAGCTGGTCCCACCGGCTCAACTACATCTAGAATCTACTCCTAGGCTGGAGCAACTGGTGGATCTGTAGGTGCTACTCTAGCTGCTATACGAGCTGCACCTCGGCCTCTACTGCGGCCCCGGCATCTCGTGGCCCTAGCTGGTGGTACTAGTGACCGTCCGCCCGATCCGGTAGCATGTGTCCTCACCATCTGTGAGAGAACAGAACAACAACAGTTTAGTTTCCAAAATCAACAAATTCGCATGACAACAATACAAGAAAGTGATATTTTCCTAATGGTTCGGGAGCCTCTTGAAGATAAGTACAAGCGTCTTCGTACCAATCCGCAAGACTCTATTAGACCTACTCACGACTCGTGAGACCTATGTAACATAAGCTCTGATACCAACTTGCCACGACCCAAAATCTCACATGTTGTGATGGCACCTATCGCAACTCTAGGCAAGCCGATAATCACAAATAACCACGCACCTTTGAGTTTAAAACATAAGGAAATACATTTAATAATGAAAACTCATAATAACTTATAAAAGTGCCGTAACTCAGTACAAAATCCCCCAAAATCTGGGTGTCATTGAATACATGAGCATCTAAATGACAACATAGTTTGTAAGCTAAAGACACTATCGAGAAGGATAGAACAGTACAAATAAACAAAAAAAGAAGAAGAGTCAAGGTATGCGAACGCCAAGGTAGCTACCTCAAGGTCTCCGAATAGATAAAGCTCCAAATCCAGTAACCGCCGTGCTCAGATGTATCTGGATCTGCACACGAAGTGCAGAGTATACTATGAGTACAATCGATCCAATGTACTCAATAAGTAACAAGACTAACCTTGGGCTGAAAGCAGTGACGAGCTTAACCAATACAGTCCAACATACAGATTTTTAATAATACTGATATGATAGGAAATATAACAATAATATCACAAAGAAACTCATACTCTGTTGGTACACAGTACAGCAATATAGACATGCTTTCCAGTTTAACAGTTAAGCTCAACAAAGATAAAGTATGCCAAGTATGATTGATCTGAGGAATATTTCATCTCTATATCTACATGTCAATGCACATGTCATATGTGATGAAACACAATAAAATCTCACATAAGCACACTCTTAAAGTACTCAATCTGGCTGTCTCAATTGTCGCTCATCACACTCAGTAACTCAGCACTGTACGGATACATGTGCTCACTGTTGGTATGTCAGATTCCGGAGGGGCGAATCCTACCCAAGCGCTAATTTAAAGCCAATATGACATGCTGCGGCGTGCAGCCCGATACCATAATAATATATAAATCCCATAAGGCCTGTTACAGCATGCAGCCCGATCCATAATAATAATATATTTAAAGCCAAGACGGTCTGCTGCGGTGTGTAGCCCGATCCAAAAATCTCACTCACAACACAGCTCTTAGGCCCCAACTCAGTGATCAATCTCTCCAGTCTCTCGAGCTCACAAACCTCGTGTCAATCCGCCCAAACAATGATATATGGTACAACAATAAATAATAACAGAGACTAAGATATGACATGCAAATAATGGATGTGACTGAGTACAAAATTGCCATTTAAGCAAATAATTCAACAGCAGAAATGACCTTAGTGGGTCTCAATAGATAACGTATAGCCTAAACATGACTTCTAACATATATTGCAACTCAATTGCCCTAAAACATAGGGATCACATGAATAGTAGCAAGGTGTGATGACAACACAGTACCATAGAACTGACAGGGTCACAATTACCACAGTACACGCTCACACGCCCGTCACCTCAACACCAATCGTATATTACGTATTTCGGGGATTCATACTGTCAGATGCAAGTTTAGAAGTGTTACTTACCACAAACCGAGAAAAACTCTGCTCTAACATGCCATTGCCTCGTGAATCGGCCTCTGAACGACTCGAATCTAGCCACAAACAACTCGATACAATCAACACAAGCTATCGGAATCAATTCCATATGATAAAGCTAAGTTCTTCGACAAAAGTCAAAAAGTCAACCCCGGGCTCACGTCTCAGAATCCGACAAAATTTCCAAAATCCGAACGCCCATTGAACCACAAGTTCAACCATACCAAAATTACTCAATTTTGATCACAACTTGACCTTCAAATCCTCAAATTAAAGCCTATGAAGTTTCTAAAATTTTCCCATTTTTACAACCCAAAACACTAATGAAATGGCAAAAACAATTATAGATTCATGTATAAAAAACCAAATCCGAGTTAGAATCACTTACCCCAATCAACTCCTTGAGAATCCCTTCAAGAATCGCCCAAATCCGAGTTTTCTAGCTCAAAATATGAAACATGGGTCCAAACTCTCGATTTTAAAATAAATAGATGCTGTAAAGATGCCCTTCTTCGCGAACACGGAATGTGCCTCGCATTTGCGATGCACAAAATACTTAGCT
This sequence comes from Nicotiana obtusifolia, assembly GCA_002018475.1. Taxonomy (NCBI): domain Eukaryota; kingdom Viridiplantae; phylum Streptophyta; class Magnoliopsida; order Solanales; family Solanaceae; genus Nicotiana; species Nicotiana obtusifolia. The sequence goes on along the minus strand of MCJB01052696.1, from coordinate 16,331 downwards.
GCCATTCCTCTTACGCGAAAACGAGAGCCCCCACGCGAACACGATGAACACTGAACCATGGCCTACCCGAACGCGATCCCTCATACGCGAATGCGAAGGCTTACAAACCTGGTGGCCCACCTGCCTCATGCTTCTACGCGAATGCGATCAACCGCTCGCGATTATGATGTAAAAACTCCCTATACCTTCGTGAACGCGTGGCCATCTTTGCGAACGCGAAGAACCAACTTCGCCTGTCTCCCAGATACCCTTCGCAAACACGAGACCTCTCGCGCGAACGCGAACAAGGAAACCAAACATTAGAATTTCTGCAGTTCAACAAGGCCAAATTCAATGTGTAATCAATCTGAATCTCACCTGAGGCCCCCTGGGACCTCAACCAAACATACCAACCAGTGCAAAAACATCATACAAACTCGCTTGAAGCGTCAAATCACATCTAACAACACTAAGACCACGAATCGCGCATCGATTCAAGCCTAATAAACTTATGATTTTTAACTTCCAAAACTAATGCCAAAACATACAAAGCAACTCCAATTAACCTCAAATTTTGCACACAACTCATAAATGACAGACCAGACCTATTCCAACTTCCGAAATTAAAATCCGAGCTCGGTAACAACAAAGTCAACTCTCGGTCAAACTTCTCAAATCTCCAAAGCTCAACTTTTCCAACTTTTTCCAATTCAAGTCAAAATCACCTACGGACCTCCAAACCAATATCCGTACACACTCCTAAATCCAAAATCATCGTACGGAGCTATCGGAACAACCAAAACTCCATTCCGGGGTTAGTTACAGACAAGTCGACATCCAGATAACTCTTTCAACTTACGCTTCCAACCTTGGGACGAAGTGTCTCAACTCATTCCGAAACATCACCCGAACCAAATTGACCACCCCGGCAAGTTATGTAACAACAAGCGAGCGTAGAATAAGAAATAAATGGGGGAACGGGGTAATAATACCCAAAATGACCGGCCGGGTCGTTAGATTCTCCCCCTCTTAAACAAATGTTCGTACTCGAACGGGTCTAGAATCATACCTGGAGTCCCAAATAGGTTTGCATATCTGCTCCGCATCTCTTGTCGGTCTCCCAAGTAGCCTCCTCGACTAGCTGACCTCTCCACTGCACCTTCACTAAAGCTATGATTTTCGACCTCAACTTTTGAACCTGGCGATCCAAAATGGCCACCGGCTCCACATCATACGTTAAATCACCATCAAACTGAACCGTGCTGAAGTCCAAAACATGAGACGGATCACCGAGATACTTTCAGAGCATGGAAACATGAAACACTAGATGAACACTCGATAGACTAAGCGGCAATGCAAGCTTGTAAGCCACCACTCCAATCCTCTCAAGTATCTCAAAAGAACCAATATACTAAGGGCTCAGCTTGCCCTTCTTTCTAAACCTCATAACTCCTTTCATGGGTGAAACTCTGAGCAAGACCTTTTCCCCCACCATGTAAGCAACATCACGAACTTTCCGATCAGTGTAACTCTTCTGTCTAGATTGTGCCGTCTGAAGCCGATCCTGAATCAACTTAACCTTATCCAAAGCATCCTGAACCAAGTCAGTACCTAATAAGCTAGCCTCACCCAGCTCAAACGAACCAACAGGAGATCGACATTGTCTCCCATACAAAGCCCCATATGGAGCCATTTGAATGCTCGATTGGTAACTATTGTTGTTGGAAAACTCTGCAAGCGGTAAAAATTGATCCCAAGAACCCCAAAATCCATGACACAAGCACGTAGCATATCCTCCAATATCTGAATAATACACACGGACAGCCCGTCCATTTGAAAGTCAAATGTTGTAGTCAACTCAACCCGTGTGCCTAACTCTCGCTATACTGCTCTCCAAAAATGCAATGTAAACTATGTGCCTCGATCTGAAATGATGGACACCGGCACACCGTGAAAGTGAACAATCTCAGCCAACTGCTCCGAAGAATAGGCATCCCCAACTGGAATGAAATGCGTGGACTTGGTCAACTGATCCACAACCACCTAAATAGCATCAAACTTCCTTGAAGTTCATGGGAGCCCAACTACGAAGTCCATGGTGATATGTTCCCATTTCCACTCCGAAATCTCAAGCCTCTAAAGCAAACCGCCCGGCCTCTGACGCTCGTACTTCACCTACTGACAATTTAGGCACCGAGCTACAAACCCCACTATATCTTTCTTTATCCTCCTCCACAAATAGTGCTGCCTCAAGTCCTAATACATCTTCGCGGCACCCGAATGAATGGAGTACCGTGAACTGTGGGTCTCCAAAAGAATCAACTCACGCAGCCCATCCACATTGGGCACAAAAATCCGACCATGCATCCGCAACACCCCATCATCCCCAATAGTCACCTCCTTCGCATCACCGTATTGAACTGTGTCCTTGAGGACAAGCAAATGGGGGTCATCAAACTGACCCTTTCTAATGCGATCATATAAGGAAGACCGAGAAACCAAACAAGCTAGAACCAGACTGGGCTCCGAAATATCTAACCTCACAAACTGATTGGCCAAGGTCTGAACATCTTATGCAAGCGGTCTCTCATCAACAGGAATAATGCAAGGCTACCCATACTCACCGCCTTTCTACTTACGGCATCAGCCACCACATTGGCCTTCCCCGAATGATATAGAATGGTAATATCATAGTCCTGTAGCAGCTCCAACTATCTCTGCTGCCTCAAATTTAGATCCTTTTGCTTCAACAGGTGCTGGAGGTTTCGATGATCCATAAATACCTCACAAGACACACGGTATAGATAATGCCTCCAAATCTTTAATGCATGAACGATGGCTGCCAACTCCAAATCTGAACAGGGTAGTTCTTCTCACGGGGCTTCAACTAGCTCAAAGCATATGTGTAAGAACCCGATATTGAAGGCAAAACTAGAACTTGAGATGTGGTCAAGGTAATCTTCAGCTTCTGAAAGCTCTCCTCATACTTATCTGACCACCTGAATGGCGAACCCTTCTAGGTCAACCTGGTCAAAGGCGCTGCAATGGAGTAGAAACCCTCCACGAAGCGACGATAATATCCGACTAACCCGAGAAAACTCTTAATCTCTGTACCTTAAGACGGTTTGGGACAACTCTGACCTGCCTCTATCTTTTTTGGATCTGCCTTAATCACATCACTGGACACCACGTGCCTCAAGAATGGCACCGAACTGAGCCAAAAATCACACTTGGAGAACTTGGCATAAAGCTTCTCCTCCCTCAACCTCTGTAGTACAATCATCAAATGATGTGCATGCTCCTCCTGGCTACGTGAGTACACCCGGATATCATCAATAAATACTATGAGAAACAAATCAAGATATGGCTGGAATACACTGTTCATCAGATGCATGAATGCTGCTAGGGCATTAGCAGCCAAAAAGTCATCACAAGGAACTCATAGTGACCATAGCGGGCCCTGAATGCCGTCTTCAGGATATCCTAGTCCCTAATCTTCAACTGGTGATACCAGACATCAAATCAGTCTTCGAGAACACCCTAGAGTCCTGAAGCTGGTCAAACAAATCATCAATACGTGGCAAAGGTTGCTTGTTTTTAATCGTAACTTTGTTCAACTGCCTAGAATCGGTGCACATGCGCATAGTACCATCTTTCTTCTTCACAAACAGAACCGGTGCACCCCTAGGCGACACACTAGGCCTAATGAACCCCGTATTAAGAAGTTCCTGAAGCTGCTTTTTCAATTCCTTCAACTTTGTTGGTTCCATATGATACGGAGGAATAGAAATAGGTTGAGTGCTCGGCACCAGGTCAATAAAAAATTCAATATCCCTGTCGGGTGGCATGCCCGGCGGGTCTGCAGGAAACACATCGGGAAAGTCTTGCAACACGAAAACAGAATCAATAGTAAGACTATTAGCACCAACATCCCTCACGAAGGCCAAAATATGACAAACACTCCTTCCCAACCATCTGTTAGTCCTTTAGATAAGAAATCACCCTGCTAGTAACATAATCCAGAAAATCTCTCAACTCAATCCTCGGCAATCCCAGCATCGCCAACATCACGGTCTTAGCGTGATAATCCAGAAAAGCATGACATGGGGACTACCAATCCATACCCAAAATCACATTGCAGTCAACCATACTAAGCAATAATAGATCAACTCTAGTTTCCAACCGCCCAACGGTTACCACACGCAACCGATACACACGGTCCACAACAATAGTATCGCCCACCGGCATAGATACATGAATAGGCGAAACTAAGGACTCACGCAGCATATCCTGATAACGAGTAAAATAGGAGGATACATATGAATAAGTAGAACCAGGATCAAATAATATGGAAGCATCCATGTGTCATGCTGAAACAATACATGTGATCACTAGGTCTGAAGCAACAGCCTCTGGCCTAGCAAGGATAGCATAGAATCAAGCTTGACCGCCACCTGACCAGCCTCCCCTCTAGGGCAACCTCTAGCTGTCTGAGCCCTACCCCGAGCTAGCTGAGCGGGTGGTGAAGTAACTGGGGCAGAGGTCATAGCCTGACCCCTTTTCCTGAACTGGACCTCCTAAGAGATGGGGACAATACCTCCTACATGTCCAAACTCCCCATACTCATAGAAACTCCAACCCGTCAATGTTGGTGGAGACTAAATCGGGCATCGAGAACCAGAATAGCTACTAGAAGAACCTGGTATAGATGAACCCTGAACTGATGGAGCACGAATTGAACACTGAGCTAGAAGTGCACTGATACATGACTGACCCGGACGAGCACTGTATGAACCATGGCTAGCTGATGCACCACGATGAACCTGACGAGCCATCTGAGTGGGCTTATAAGGAGGACCCCTGCTGTGGTGGGATTGACCCCCAGAATAATCACCGCTGAAACCACCCGAACCACGAGGCCTCTTTGCCTCCCTCTCCTCATGCTCTTAATTATGGACCAGCTTAAGCCGCCGAGCAATATCAACCACCTCGTCGAAGCTAGCACCTGATACATTCTCTCGAGTCATAACAAAGCCCACTCCATAGTTGAGGCCATCAATGGACCTCCTAATTCTCTCCCTCTCTATGGGAACCAACCAGATTTTGTGACAAGCCAACTCTGAAAATCTCATCTTGTACTGGGTCACGGACATGTCCTCCTGGGGTAGCTACTCAAATTGCCTACGCAACTCCTCCTTGCGGGTCGGTGGCACAAACTTCTCTAAGAAGAAAATGGAGAACTCGTGCCATAAAAGAGGTGCAGCATCGGCTCACCTACTCTGATCATAGGCCTCCCAACCTCTATAGTCTCTTCCGCTCCTCATCACGCATAATAGGGCCCACCCCTGGTGTCTGAAGTCCCTGTACCACCTGCTCTGGAGTACGGGCGGCGGGAGTCTGAGCACCTCCCCCAGCCTGAGAAGTGGCCGGCGCGACCAGAACTAAAACCGCTTGAGCAAGACTTGTACAAACAATCAATATCTGGCCAGAGCCTCCTGAAGGCCTGGAATCACAATGGGCACAACTGGTACCTGAGCTGGTCTCACCGGCTCAACTACATCTGGAATATGCTCCTGAGCCGGAGCAACTAGTGGATCTACATGTGCTACTCTAGCTGTTGTACGAGCTGCACCTTGGCCTCTACTGTGGCCCCGGCATCTCGTGCCCCTAGCTGGTGGTACCGGTGACCGTCTGCCCGCTCCGGTAGTATGCGTTCTCACCATCTGTGAGAGACTAGAATAATAGAAGTTTAGTTTTCGGTATCAACAAATTTCCATGATAAGAGTACAAGTGAAGTTTTCCTTATGGTTCGGCAGCCTCTCGAAGATAAGTACAGACATCTGCGTACCGATCCGCAATACTCTACTAGACCTGCTTATGACTCGTGAGACCTATGTAACCTATGCTCTGACACCAACTTGCAACAACCTAAAATCTCACATATCGTGATGGCACCTATCGCAATACTAAGAGCCAACAATCACAAATAACCACGCATCTTTGAGTTTAAAACATAAGGAAATACGTTTAACGTGAAAAACTCATAATAACTGATAAAAGTACTGCAGCTCAGTACAAAATGCCCCAAAATCCGAGTGTCACTGAATACATGAGCATCTAAATGACAACATAGTCTTTCAGCTAAAAACACTCTCAAGAAGGATGGAACAACACAAATAAACAGAAAAAGAAGGAGAGTCAAGATCTACTACGTCAAGGCAGCTGCCTCAATATCTCCTAACAGACAAAGCTCCAAAGCTAGCAACCGCCATGCTGAAAAGTACCTGGATCTGCACACGAAGTGCAGACTGTAGTATGAGTACAACTGAGCCAATGCACTCAATAAGTAACAAGACTAACCTTGGGCTGAAAGCAATGACGAGCTCAACTAATACAGTCCGAAATACAGATTTTTAAACAATACAGATATGACAGGAAATATGACAATAATATCACAAAGAAACTCATACTCTGTTGGTACACTATAAAGCAATGTAGACATCCTTTTCAGTTTAACAGTTTAGCTCAACGGAGATAAAGTATGCCAAGTATGACTGATATGAGGAATAGTACATCGCATGTCATATGTGATGAAACACAATGAAGACCTCACATACACACACTCTTAGAGTACTCAATCTGGTTGTATCATTTCTCGCTCATCACACTCAGTGACTCAGCACTGTATGGGTACCTGTGCTTACTGTTGGTATGTCAGACTCCAGAGGGACGGATACTACCCAAGCGCTAATATAAAGCCAATATAGCATGTTGCGGCGTGCAACCCGATCCCTTAATAATATATAAAGCCCATAAGGCCTGATGTCGTGTGTAGCCCGATCCATAATAATAATATATATAAAGCCATGAAGGCCTGTTGCGGTGTGCATCCCAATCCACAAATCTCGCCACAACATAGCTCTTAGGCACCAACTTAGTCATCAATCTCTCCAGTCTCTCGGGCGCACAAACCCTATGGCAATCAGCCCAAAGAATGATATATGGTACAACGATAAATAATAACAGAGACTAAGATATGACATGCAAATGATGGATGTGGCTGAGTACAATGTCCATTTAAGCAAATAATTCAACAGCAGAAATGACCCTAGTGGGTCTCAACAGATAACATATAGCCTAAACATGACTTCTGACATAGATTGCAATTCAATTTCCCTAAAACATAGTGATCACATGAATAGCAGCAAGGTGTGATGACACAGTACCACAGAATTGACCGAGTCACAAATACCACGGTGCACGCCCATACGCCCGTCATCTAGCATGTGCGTCACCTCAACACCAATCATATAACACATATTTCGGGGATTCATACCCTCAAACAAAATTTAGAAGTGTTACCTCAAATCGAGCAAATCTCTACTCTAACAAGCCATTGCCTCGCGAATCAGCCTCCGAAAAACTTAAATCTAGCCACAAACAACTCGATACAATCAACACAAGCTGTAGAAATCAGTTCCATATGATACAGCTTAGTTCTTTGTCAAAAGGTCAACTCAAAATGTCAACCTTGGGTCGTGTCTCGGAATATGACAAAATTAACAAAATCAAAACATTAATTCAACCACAAGTCCAACCATACCAAAATTACTCAATTCTGATCACAACTCGACCTTCAAATCCTCAAATTAAAACCTACGAAATTTATAAAAAAAAATTAATTTTTCTAATCCAAAACACTAATTAAATGGCAAAACATGATAGATTTCATGTATAACAACCAAATTCGGATTAGAATCACTTAACCCAATCAACTCCTTGAAAATTCCATCAAGAATCACCCAAATCCGAGGTCTCTAGCTCAAAATATGAAAAATGGGTCCAAACCCTCGATTTTGAAATTAATAGCTGCTACCCAGATGCCATTCTTCGCGAACGCGAAATGTGCCTCTCGTTCGCGAACACAAAATACTCAGCTTCCAAATTCCTCTTACGTAAATGCGATAGCCCCCACAAGAAAACGATGAATACAAGACCAAAGCCTATGCAAACGCGACCCCTCATACGCGAACGCGAAGGCATACAAGCCTGGTGCCCCGCCTGCCTCATCCTTTTATGCGAACGCGATCAACCCCTCGCGATCGTGAGGAACAAACTCCCTATACCTTCGCGAACGCGTGACCATCTTTGCGAACATGAAGAAAAAACTCGCCTGCCTCCCAGATACCCTTCACGAACAAGAGACCTCTCTCGCGACCGCGAACAAGGAAACCAGACATAAGAATTTCTTCAGTTCAACAAGGCCAAATCTAATGTGTAATCAATTCGAATCTCACCCGAGACCCCTAGGACCTCAACCAAGCATACCAACCAGTCCTAAAACATCATACAAACTTGCTCGAAGCGTCAAATCACATCAAACAACACTAATACCACGAATCGCGCATCGATTCAAGTCTAATGAACTTATGAACTTCTAACTTCCAAAACTAATGTCGAAACATACCAAACCAACTTCGTTTAACCTCAAATTTCGCACACAACTCATAAATGACACAACGGACCTATTCCAACTTCCGAAACTGAAATCCGAGCCTGGTAACCACAAAGTCAACTCTCAGTTAAACTTCTCATCTCTCAAAACCTCAACTTTTCAACTTTCGCCAATTCAAGTCAAAATCAATTACGGACCTCCAAATCAATATCCGGACACATTCCTAAGTCCAATATCACCATACGAAGCTATCGGAACCATCAAAAGTCCATTCCGGAGTAAATTACACACAAGTCAACATCCGATCAACTCTTTCAACTTAGGCTTCCAACCTTGGGACTAAGTGTCCCAACTCATTTCAAAACATCCCCGAAACCAAACCGACCACCTCGGTAAGTCACATAACAACAAGCGAGCACATAATAAGAAATAAATGGGAAAATGGGACTATAATACTCAAAACAATCAGCCGGATCGTTACAAGTATCAAATGAATTTAGTTAAAAACCATATAAGGTAAAATAAAATAATTTTTTTAAATAAATTAAAACATCGGATAAGTTGGCGAATTAGATGTGGAATCATTTACAGTAAAGCGTGATAAAAATTTAAGTAAAGTATAGCATCAAATAGGGTAATGATAATTGGAGAAACATTTAGTAGGAACGGTAGCAATTGAAATAGGCCAAATACATATACAGACCCTTAAAGTTGCCAGAAAATTCCATTTAGACACGTGAACTTAGCTTTAATTCAATTCAACACAATACTATGTTCATAACCATACCTATTAGGCACAACTAACTGACTTGGCACATAATGTGGGGCACACAGCATTTGAGCGCGTGAATATTATTTATGTGGACTCTAACTGTAATATTTAAAAAAAAATTAAATATATACCTATTTAGACCCACCCGACTTTATATAAATCCTAATTTCATTCCCTTTCATTTAGTTCTGCCCCAATTGCTTCCAAATTAGGCCGAGAGACTTCTTCGTTTCTTTCCAATTCTTCTTTGTTTCTTTGTAATTCTTTTAAATTTCTTTCTAATTTCTTGCCTCTTTTCTTCGTCAAAGCACTTTTAGTGTTGAACTTGTCGAGTTCGTCGAAGGCACCCCCAACTAATGTTGTGTATTGCAATTGCGGTCAATTAACAAACTTCAAGATATCATTGACTGATCGTAACCCAAGATGAAGGTCTTACAATTGCAAAATTGGAAAGGTAAGCTTAATTCATAGTAATTTTATTCTAATCTACATTTTGGTGATTCTTCTTAAATTCTCATCTTCCCTTCCTTGGTTGTATTTGTAGAAAAGGGGTGGATGCAATTACTTTTGATGGTATGATGAAGGCTTCTCTTCTCAAGAAAATAGGGTGATTTGTGGTTTGTGTAAAGAAGTCAAGATTTTGGAGAGGGATCAGGCAAGAAAAAAATGGACCATCATACTTCTTACAGCTTTGTTGGTGCTGATTTTATGGATATGGCTATGACGCGATGCTTGTTGTGTTTGTTCAAATTAGTGGCAGTAGTCGGTTGTTCAATTTGTTGGTTTGTATTAGTAGGGGTGATTGTATTGTCTGGTATAATTTTGTTTAGAAGGAAGCTGCAGACTTGCTTTAATTAGTAAAATCGCTGGGCTAGTACAAGGTTATGTAATTTTGTTTGAATTAGTTTAAGGGCCGAGTTTGAATTTGCATATAAGAAATTTGCTGCCTTGTTTTTTATAGCTGTCGTGTGATTCAGTTTATAAAGAAATGCAACATTTAAGAGAAGTTGATCACAGTTTGGTGCAAATTCAAACTAGATTATAGTAGCTCTAAATTGAGCATCAAAATGATGTTAATCATCCACATAACACAACCATGTTAATTTACTTAAAACGCATCAAAATACATTAGAAGCAGTCAATAACATGTGTTTGCTACTGCAAATTACATTGCCACAGAAAAGCCTAAAACTAAGCAAACTACTTGTTGTTGAAATCCCTCATCTGCTGGAATTGGTGAGTGGTAATGGCATCTCTACCCTTCCATCTCAACCCTCGAGGCTTAAAACCAATGTCAATATATGTTGGAGTTGTACTTATGACATTTGAACCAGCATTTACTAGTCTTTCTAATGATGTTCCTGGCTGGAAAAAATTCCCAAATCAGCATTGATATCTTCATGAAACTATAACAATTAAGATATGATCGTGCCTAAAAACTTACATTTAGTACTTGAGTTCCAGTTCTGCTGTCCTGATAGAGACCAAATCCAACGTTGTTGGGCCTCTTTTGTCCTCCTGTAGTATCATTTGTTGGTCCAGCCCCTCTTCTACCCAAAAATTCCTCTTCCCCCCTGCTCCCCTGCCTATTCCCCTGCATGTTCTAATAGGTGCTGATGGTTTTTGGCTTGAACGTTTCGAAGCTTGAACCCTTCTAACTCTTGAATTTCTGCACAAAGAGAAGAAGGTTGGCTACAAGTTGCAGGTTGGTTAGAAGCAGCAGGTTCGCTAGAAGCTGCAGGTTGCTTGAACTTGCAGGCTGACTTGAACTTAGAGGTTGAAATGATATTGGAGGTTCAACCCTTCTAACTCTCGAACTATCTGCACAAACAGAAGAAGGTGCTGCAGGTTGGCTTGAACTTGCACTTTGACTGGAACTTGCAGGTTGCTCAGACCCTCTATTTTTCTATGAAGGCATGCCTATTCTAGCCTAAAAACATTGAAAATTATAAGGATTTAGCATACAAACAATATAGTTTGCTAACTTTAAAAGAATCAGCAGTTGGTTACCTTACGAACTTTTCTGCTGCGGCCTTGTTGATGATACTTAGAACAAGTCATTTTCACCCCTTTTCTTGAAAACTTTCCATACTTCTTCTTAGGTTCATCTTTTGACTTTCTTCTATATCTCATTGGTCTGCCTGGCATTGGTTTAGGAGCAGGAGGCTCAATTTTTAAATTTGTGATTTCAGACCACATATTCATTATGGGAATTGATTGTAGAAAGTATTGGTAAGCCTTTAAGAAGGTATCCTTCCTATACCAATGCTCCACATAATCTTCAGTCTCTTGTTTTAAGTTATATAATGCACATACAACATGTTGACATGGAATGCCTCTTCGCTGCCATAATCTACAAGTACATGTTTTCCTTCTCAGATCAACATTAAACCTTTTTACGCCTTCATCTATTTCACATCCATATTGGCCATTTCACATAAACTGACATCTCTTGGATAGTTCCTTGCTCTCTTCTAATATCAACCTAGCCATAGGAGATATGTCTGATATCCAAGTTTCAGCAACTTTTAACATTTCAGCATTTCTAGTCATTATGTTTCTTCTAATTTCCTCCAACATAGTGATAATTGATTTGTGCCTAGGAGCTAAAATCCAGGAGTTAAAAGTCTCACACATATTATTTTTAACAATATCACACTTGGCATGATCTTTAAAGTTTGTCCTACACCATGTTTCTTTTCTGTATTTTAACAGGTCTTCACAAATATGCTTACCAAGCTTATCATGTTTTGCCATCTCCTCTTTTAATTTGACTTCATAACTTGATTTAGTACATCTCCGAAATTCCTTTCTCCTCTCCTCTCCTCTCCTTTCTAGTGTTGCTGCTAGTTGGACCAGATGTATCTGACACACATCCTGTACTCACAGTCAGGTAAAAGTTCAATTTTAGTTGGCACAAGCCCCTATAAACAAGAATAAGATATTTAGTGAATAACATACAAAACAACAGATAAAATTAGGATAGAATAAACATCACATTACCTTCTACATATCTGACATCACAGTAAGCCCCTATCTATTTCCTAATTGAAGATCTTCTATCAGGAAATTAATGAAAACCGACCAGTTATGCTTGGTCTCCTGGTCTACAACTGCCCAGGCAATTGGAAACATTTGCTGGTTTCCATTCCTGCCAACTGCAACTAACAATTGACCATTACAAGCACCCTTCATAAAACAGCCATCAAAACTAATTATTCTTCTACATCCTTCAAACCAACCCCTCCTCAAAGCATCAAAGCGCACATAGAAATAAACAAACAAAGTTTTTCCAGGATCAAATTCTCTATCAGTCCGTACCCAACATGAGCTTCTAGGATTGGTTAGTTTGATTTGATCAGCATAATCACACAACCTAGCAAATTCTTGTTTCCAGTCACCCATAAACTCTTTCATAATCTTTTGCTTTGCCCTATGACAGATTGTCCTACCAACATGAAAGCCTAATTTATCTCTACATAGCTCCTGAAGTTCCCACATCTTCATATAAGGCTATTTAGTAATCTCATCCTTGAATTTATTTGCGACAAACTTAGAGGTACACAAGTTGTTCTTGTTTAAAGTGTTGCATTTATGCACAGGGTGATAATTTTTCACCATAAAGTCACCTGAATCTCTATTAAGTGCAGCATACAACAACCAGTTGCATCTCTTTTCTTTGCATATTGCCCTCATTCTTTCCTTTTCATTAGGTTTTAGTTTCAATTGGACTTTGTATTTAATAGCATACTTTACAACAGCCTTCCTAAATTCTACAACATTCTCAAATATCATCCCAACGTCAAATATAGCCACAACACAATCATCATCATACCTTAGGTTACTACTCTTTCTTCTAGCAGTTAGACCAACACCCTTAACAGCTTCAGGATCTAACTCATCTTTACTGTCATCACTATCTGCCTCTGAACTATCAATAAACTGCTCATCACTTCCTAACCTTCATGTATATTTAGCAGCCTTGTTCCTTCTAATGTCTTCAAAGCCTCTATCAATTCCAGCTTCTACTAAAGGTATTTCATTCTTTGCAACGGCGTTTTTTCTTTGGACCTCACTCTTTTGTTTACTCCTTTCTTCCCTAACAAATCTCAACTCTTCATCAACCTCTAAGTCATCTTCTTCAGGAATACCATCTTCTTGTGAGTCAGAGCTACTTTCCATATCTGTTTCAGCCCCATCCACATTTTCCTCAGGAAGTTGATTACTCTCATCAACTATATCAACATCAAAACCTTTCATTTTCTTCAGTTAATCCTTCATCCACCTCTATATTAATATTTTCGAAGTTTTCGTTCTCACCACCTAGGTCTTTCTTAACAGTAGTTTGAGTATTAATATCACCGTCATTTGTTGCCCTAGCACCACCAAAAACATTATCTGTCTCACCTACTTCTGGCCCAGTTACTATAGCTGCCTGGCCCACAGTTTCAACCACCTCTGGCTCATTAACCACATACACCACATACAAATCAAAAAAATCACAATGTACTAGGTCTTTTACAATGTCTAACAGATGGGAATCAGATTCAACCTTGAAAAAGTCATCACTTTTTGAGGTTCTATAATAAAATACTTCAATAGGGGGGTACCCCTTGTTTTAGTATAATATAGCAATTCCATCATCAAAAAATGGTCTATATCAATAGGAAAAACTACTTCGGGTTCTTTTTCCCCGACATATTCTAGGCCCCCATCATTGATAAATGCAGCCTCATAGTGAAAGCGTGTTATAATATAATCATCCATGAGATTCCCTCCAAAAAAACCCCAAGAATATATCACCAAAATCTAATAGAATATTTCGAAGGAAAACCTCAAAAAAAACCCTAACTTTACTGAGAATTTTGAAAACCCTAAAATTGATCAATGCATGCTACATAAAGGGAAAATAATACTTCTTGAGTCATAGACAGTCCAATATCATTAGTCGTTGACTGTCTTCCCAAAAAACCAACTCGAATCTTCAAATCGTAATTGATAACTTCCGCAAATCAATCGTAATAACAATACAACCCACAACATACAGAACAAGAGATGATTTCAATATTAAATTAAAGAGAATAAACTAGAAATACAGTAAGAATCGAAGGCAATTGATGGAATTTTTCTAGGGATTTTTCAGATCTCTAATCGTCATTCTTCAATTGGGGTTAACAAGGAGAGAGAACAGGTGCCTACTTAGTAATGAATGCATCTTTTAATGTTGTGCCTGCTTAAAAATCTGAAGTGGCATATTAAAACAGTTGGCGTCTTTTAATTAGTTAGCTTTCCACGTCAGTTGCGCTTAAACCAGATGGTAAAGGAAGGCGCCATCCCTCATTTCTCTCGCAATCACAATAGTCGTACAGTCGAATAGTTGAGTTAGAAGGGGGATAATGGTCAAACTATCAAAGAGGTCACGCGCTTCACTTAATATAACACCTCGTCAAGTAGTCAGCTAGTTGTGCCTAATAGGTATGATTATGAACGTAGTATTGTGTTCAAGTGGAACAAAGCTAAGTTCAAGTGTCTAAATGGGATTTTCTAACAACTTTAAGGGTCTGTATATGTATTTGGCAATTTAAATATAGTAAATTACCGAGTGAGATGGCGAGTTTATCTTAAGAGTCACATAAAGTAAAGCATGGTGACCAGTTTTTTAATTAAAACAGTTATGTTACGAATAACTCAATGGATTATGAGATGATGACTCCCCGCAATAGATTCATCTTGACAATCAATTCACCAAGTTATGATGGAGGCACAAATTGGCACATTAAAATAACATAACAAATCATGTAGAATGCATGACTCACACAAGAAGTCACTATCGTTCCAATACTAGAATAACAACTATCAACCAAATGCGATCAAAATATAAGTGAAATAATTTAAGGAAAAATAATAACCGTTCAAGGATATCTTTACTGTCACAACAATTACAGCATATCAATTCGTTGCGGCATGCAACCCGATCTCACCGATATATCATCCGTCCTTAGCTCTTCATATCATATCATTTCAGTACTATTGCGGTGTGCAAATTGATACCCGAACAATATGAATTGAACAAAGAAACTACAACTAACTATAGCGTATCACAAAAATTAAACGCAATTAAGAAGATAAATAAAGAAAGTCACAAGCGGATAAAATAATTACATGATAACTCACAATATCAAATAGCAAGTAATGACAGTTCATAAATAAAGGCACGGTTACAAAGAATCAATTAACAATTAAGGTACGTAACGGATAAAGCATGAATTCAACAAGTAATGGAAATTAATAATTAAAGCATATAAGAGTAAACTTGAAAATAAAAGATAGAACAAGTACTAACAACTTCAAGTAAAGTACGTAAGAGCAAGCCTAACAATAGAAGATATAACATGAAATGACAACTTCAATTAAATGCAGGAAAGAAGACCAATAGTCTAAACCGGTCAAATACCACATATAAGCCCGTGTACGCACTCCTCACCTCGTGTACACGTCTTCCATATAATTCAAATAGTACCATCAACCAAAAACCTAAGGGGTAGCTTCCCTCACACAAAGTTAGGCAAGATACTTACCTCAATTAGGCCAAATCAATATTCAAAATAAATTTTCCCTTTAAATTTCACCTCCGCTCGGCTCAAATCTAGCCAACAATGACTTAATAATATCAAATAATGCAAGAGAAACTAATTCCAATTAATAAAGCTATGATCTTTATACAATTCTCTAAAATCAACAAAAGTCAACCCCTGCCCCCCCCCCCCCCGGTCAAAACTCGAGCCGAAGGGTAGGTCTCGACTACCCATAGCCCCACGAGTCCATATATGTATTTAGTTTTCAAATTTGAGTCTAATTCGACTCTCAAATCTCAAATTTTTATTTTTCAAAAAATAGACAAAAATCCCCAAACTTTCTATTAGATTCTCATGAATTTGATGTTAAATCTTGTATATAATCATGTAAATTAATTAAAATTACTTACCCAATAGTTTGGTATGAAAATCTCTCCATAAAATCGCCTCCCACCGAGTCTAGGGCTCAAAATATGATAAAATGAGACTAAGTTCTGAAATTCAAAACATATAACCAGGTGCAGATGTTTTGAATTTCAGAACATTTGAA
>MCJB01052695.1:0-37040 GCA_002018475.1 Nicotiana obtusifolia | reverse complement strand
TCTCTGTTTCTGCAGCCTTTGTAGTTACATTCTGACTGGTGTATCATCCTGCAACAAGAATGAGAAGTATCAGCAGTAAGAAACAGAAAAGAAGATGCATCTGTTGATGAAACAGTGAGATGCATTTGCTTGTTCAGGTCCGAGTTCTTTGTGCTCTTTATCCTCCTTGCTCTCATTGATCCCATACTTGAGATTATTTTGCTATGTTGATTCTTAAGTAAGGGCATTGTGACTTGTCATCATTGAGGATTTTCCTTGCTGTTGTGTCCAACTGGGAGAAGTGCTGACATTCAAAGCTCCCTTATTCTAGAGCTACATTTGCTATATGGTCTGCCAACTTATTTCCCTCCCTGTATGTATGTGATGTGATCAGAGTGAGCTTTTGTTTCATTTGGAGGATTTCATCTGTCTGGTCCATTATACACCATGGAGGTTCCCATTTACTGTTTATGATGTTACTTAATAGCAAGGAGTCTGTCTGCAACCAGATTTGTCTGTAGCCATGTGCTAAGCAGTATTTCAATGCTTCCCTGATGGCTATTGCTTCAGCTTCCGTGTTTGTTCCTTCTTCAATCTCTGTGCCCAACGCATATACTAAATCTCCTGTTTCATTTCTCACACAGAATCCGATGGAACTTCTTCCTGGATTTCCTTTTGATGTTCCATCTGTGTTAACCTTTATCCATCCCGGTTTTGGGGCTCCCCACTTCACTTTGGTGTATGTTATTTTGGGAGTGTGCCTTTCTAGCATGTGAAGGAGATCACTCTATTTGTGTGGAGCGTTTAAGCCTGGTTTTCTGATATTGACTAGCGCTTGCAATGCGGTGGAGCTTTGGTATATGACCCTGCCTGTTGTGATTGGTTCCCTATGTTTATGGCTGTTTCTTCTTTTCCAGAGTTCCCAAACTATGCAGGATGGGAGAGCGTGTAGCACTGGTTTGATTCTGTTAAGTGCTTGTGCTGTCCAGCACTTGGTTATTGCTTGCTGGAGTGTTAGACCTTCTATTGCTATTCCTGCTCTCTGTAGGAAATATTTCCATACTTTGTTGGCAGTGTTGGAGGTGAAGAAGAGGTGTGTCATGGTTTCCTCCTTTGGTTCAGAGCAACACCAGCATTTCGATGGCAGATGATATCCCCATCTTTTCAGAGGATCATCAAGTGGCAGCTTGCCTTTCCAAACCCTCCACATGAAGAAACCAATTTTGAAGGGGAGTCCTTTGATCCATATCATCTTGTATGCTCTATTTCGGTTTTCTCTTTTCCTGAGGTATTCCCAAGCAGTTGTGACTGTGAAGTGTCCTTGACTTTGCAACATCCAGAAGGGGATGTCAAGTGATTGTCCCATGTTTGGTGCCCTGAGTGTTGTTGTTATATGATCAACTAGCTCCTGTGGCAGTGCTTCAGTCAGTTGCTGTCTGTTCCATTCATCATTTTGCAAGAAGTGATTTACATTTTGAAGTGGTTCGTCAATTGGATGATTTGCTGGCACTATATGGTATAAGACCCCCAATCTAGTCCAGTTATCAAACCAGAACAATGATGATCCCAACTTGATTTGCCAGGCAATTTGGTGTTTTATGATTTCTCTGCATTCTATCATCTTCTTCCAGGTTTGTGATCCTCTGGTCCAGGGTATTATTACTGCATTATTTCTTTTGCAGTATTTCTGACTCATGTATGCACTCCAGAGACTTGGTTTTGTTCTGAAGTTCCACCATATTTTGCAAAAGAGTGCTTTGGACATGTCATGTAGGGATCTAAACCCTGCTCCTCCTTCATCATAGGGAATACAAAGATTGTTCCATGACGCCCAGTGTCTGCTCTTTTCCCCCACTGTGTTACTCCACAAGAATTGCGCGAAGAGCTTGTGTAGAATGTTGATCACCTGTTTTGGGGGGTTTACTGCTGAAAGTAGGTGGACTGGTAGACTCTGTAAAACGTGTTTGATTAGAATGGCTCTGCCTCCGATTGAGAGCATCTTTCCTTTCCATGATTGGAGTCTATCTTGAACCTTGGTGATTATGTCTTGATAGTACGCAATTCTTTTTCTGGAGTAGAACATTGGGCAACCAAGGTAGTTGAATGGAAACTCCTGTTTTGCAATACCTGTTATTCTTTCCACTCTTGATATTGTTGCATTATCACGATATTTACTTAGTTTTAGTGTAATTTCAGTTTATTGAGGGAAGAGACCCAGAAGCATGAAAAGAAGTCCAAAAAGCTGTCCAAAGTCAAGAAAAGAGTTCAAAAGTATAGCAGGTTCAATTCTGCGACCGCAAAACAGCTATGCGAGTCGCAGAAGTCGCAAGCAGATCGCAGAGGCAGACATAACTTCAAGCCAAATTTCAAGTTGAGAATGCGGTCGCAAATGCGACCGCAAAACAGGAATGCTAACCGGATTATCATCGCAGACACGAACGGAGTTTGAGGTGAAAAATAGAGTGGAGATTGCGATCGCATTCTACGATCGCAGAGCCAATATGCGAACCGCATTTTCAAATGCGACGAGAGGGAAACTGATGGGTATGATCTGCGATGAAACGTGAAGATTTTGCGAACCGCATTCCTGCTCTGCGACAGGAATGCGATCGCAAACGTGCAACTAGGTCAAACCTAACTGCTGCTTGCCTCGAATTTTGGGCCTCTATAAATAGCTTTTCTAGGGTTGTGTGAAGAGGGACTT
Organism: Nicotiana obtusifolia; assembly: GCA_002018475.1. Lineage (NCBI taxonomy): Eukaryota > Viridiplantae > Streptophyta > Magnoliopsida > Solanales > Solanaceae > Nicotiana > Nicotiana obtusifolia. The sequence goes on along the minus strand of MCJB01052695.1, from coordinate 34,357 downwards.
GTCAGAATTCAAAGTGCAAAGTACTGCTTTTGATTATTTTCAAATTGAGAGAAGTTTTTGGGTGATCAAAACTGATAATTCGATATTGTTGTAAGATGAATTCAATTATTCTCCTTTTTTCTTTAGTTTTCAACATGTGTAGCTAAACTCTAATACTGAGGTTGTGAACCCTAGATGGGTAGAATGTTATTGAAAGGTTTATATTGATTCCAATTTCGAAAGAAGCTTGATATTTATTTATCTCTTGTTCTTAATTTAATCGTTAGTGGTTGCAAACATTAACGAGTGCCAATTTACGCTATCATATCTTGGAAAAGTGAGATAGAGTTTGGTAGAGATAAATAACAAGAATTCAAGGCTTTAAACCTTGTTTAACGAAATCACTTAGGAATAAGTAGATTTCAATTTGGCGAATGATTGGGTGTTCTTAATTTTGACTCTTTAGTATTCGGGAGGATCATGAGAGGATACGTTATTTAAGTGTTGGGAAATATTGGATAACACGGTAATAAGAACTTATCGCATATCAAGAACGAACTTCAATATCAATATCAATACATTCTACTACATTAGGGGGAACACAACCTTAGTATCTCAAATTCATATTTTTACTTTCAAATTACTTTAGAACTGCAACTGTTAGTTTACTTTTCTTTACATACTCAATATTGATTTACTCTATTTGGCTACTTGATCGAATTACGACTAAGTACAGTATTGCATTAATCGGATAATTGTTTCACGCCTATTCCTTGTGGGATTCGACCCCAACCTCGTTGGGTTACTATATTTGACATCGATCGCTTACACTATTGTTAAGGTGTAATTTGAGCGGATCAGTCAGTTCGGTGAAATAAAAGAGTGTTTGCAATATTTAAACATGTTTTTTTTTTTAAAATAATGCAATAATTCGCGTTCTAATCTGGGGAACCTCATTATGCCTGAGGTAAGCCTAAGTGACACATAGACTTGGAGAAAATTGATGCCAACGTATGCTTCATCTCCTTAGTGCGAAAATAAGCAAAAACTATCTTTCACTAAATTGACAATAATAACAATAATGAAGTCACTACTGGCATCAAGCCTTATTACATATAAATCTAATCTAACCTAAAAAGTAGTAAAGAACATCTTCTCCTAATCTATTTGGTCCCTAGAGGACCTTCTCCATGCTTGGCTCTCTTGACCTCATAAATCATGTTTCCCAGATCGCGCATATCTAGCAATAAGTAAGCCTTTTCCAGCTTTCCTCCTTCATCGTCGTCCATTCCTTGACAATCCCAAAGTCTCTTTCTCATCTTCCCTTCCAGCTCCATCAATCCTTACTCCATGTATTCTAATCTCTCTGTCCACTTAGTGGAAATCTCTTTCCATTCCCTTATCGCCTCCACATTTACTTTATGTTGCTCCAGATGCTTAGTTTCATATTCAAACACCCTTTTGTGTAGCCTCTTGTACTTCACCTGTACCTCTACCACTTCGTCTATGATCCTATCCTTAAGATTGATTCCTTTGTTGACGTCCCCAGCTATATTGTCTTCTAACCATTATAGGTAGTAGTACATATGGCCGACGTGATACCTGTGTGGTTCAATAGTTTCTCCTTCTACAATGATCTTTTAGTTCCACATGTATTGCACTTCGAACTTAAATGGGATGATATCTCCCTTGAAATATGCCTTGTACTGAACCATGTTGGAAACTCGAGGTATGACTTATTTTCTTCCAGCTGGCCTCATTACCCTTGTAGGAGCGTAATGATAGATGCCTCACAGCCTGATTAGTAACAAGTGAGTAGTTCCTTTTGATATGATGATGAACTCACTACTATGAAACCATTCAAACATCCAATGCACTTGCTCGTCTGTCACATTGTTGAAGAAACGTACCCAGCCTACAGCATTTCTAGGCTTTGCAAATCTGTCTGGAATGAATATCATTTTCTTTGGGTGATGGTTGGCTATGTAGTCGTTCAGTGGCCTTCACAGAAGCTCTTGATGATACTTTCCCCTCTAAAAGTGTTCCAGCAACCTAGCTTGTAGTAATAGATTACAAACTTCAAAATGTCCGAACCCCTTCTTGCACCGATCTTTAGCACGATACATCTCAGCTAAGACCATGGGGATGATAGTGTAAGTCTGTCCTTCAATGCCATCCATGAAGGTTCTTGCGATCATGGCTAAGCGGGTATGAATCCTTCCTCCTTGCATCGAAAAGATCAATAATCCCAAGAAGCAGACAATGAAAACATAAACCCGACAGTGGACCCATCTCGAAGAGGTAATGGCTAGTCCGTCATGATGAAGGTGATATGGTTTTCTATGTCCATAACGCTCATAGAGAAACTCAAAAGGGATGTATGATTTCTTTAGACAAAGCAGTTCATCATTCTTCTTAAAACCTAACATTTTCGGAAAACCAAGGGGAGTGCAATTTTCTAGCACCAGTAGACCCAGACTATCCTATGGTAACTTGGCGAAACTCCCTATTTCTTCAAGGAAAGGAGATTTTTATAAATTGCCAAATCGAAAAATAGCTCTTTTCTCATCCCAGAACATGGTAGCAGCCTCGATCAGTTCTCGTTTTTGTCGAATGTTCAGCAAAGATGGCAAGTCACCAAGTACTCTCCTCACATGATTTTTATCACAAGGTGTAAGGTCTTTCCACCAGTAAATTAGCAAAGGCCGGATATTTTGGACCATATCGAACCTTTGGACTTCATGCTTCATTTTCTGCAAACAAACAAAGGTTAGCCTTTTCCCCTCTCCAGTTCGACTACTTACACAATGATGATCAAAATATTGGCACATTTTCTCCAAGTAATGCACATAACATAATAGTGTCCTTTAGGATTATGGAAATCCCGTCGGACTTTGGACAAGGTTTATCTAAGCGGGTTGTTATGTTAATGACGTTTCAATCCATACTACGTTTATCATGATGCATGTACATTTCAAATTGGAGCGTGGTTTTCTAGAAAGGCCTAGACTGGTACTCTCAAGTGGAAAACTTGAGAGGGAAAGGCACGGGACCGTCGACTGCACTGTTGATCGACTAGTCTACCGCGAGGAAGCCTTTCCGGTTTAAAAGGGTATTTTCAGGAAAGCGTGCACACTCATCAAGCGCCACTATGTTGAAAATAAGCACGAGTGCAGTATGATGTGGAGCATGCATTATGCATAAATAGTAACATGTTGTCTAGTATTTGCATGATAAAAGTGCATTAAACAGCAAATAATATGGTAAAGGTGAAGGGGAGAAGGAAAAGAAAAGAAAAGAAAAGAACGGCAAAAGAGAGAAGTCAGTTTAACTCATAAAAATGTGCGAGAACGTAATGAAGCAAATAGAGAAATAGGGATGGGAAAGTCATGATACAGCAGTCCTAGACAAGATGAGGGAAACAGGGAGAGGACGTACATGTCATAGCAAATAAAGGGAAATAAGGGAGGGGATGTACATGTTATAACAAATTAAACAAATAAAGGAAGATAAGGGAAGGGATGTACGTGTCATCAAATATATTTGTTAATCCACATAAGTCAACTTCGTTATGGTAAGAGCCTAAGTATATCCCCAGCAGACTCGCCATGCTGTCGCGCCCCTTTTTCTCGTGAAAGCGGGTTTCGACATGTGACAACTCTTTTAAATGGGTATTAAAAGAGAAGATTTGGCACCTAACGATTTAAAGGTGCGTTGAGGCACCTATTTGCAAATAACTTTGTTTGACTAGTCAACGCCATCAAAGATCGGGTAAGGGCTCAAATTTCCTCAAATAGAAGGTGTTAGGAACTCTTTGAGGTCCAAACCTGTGGGTCTCGGTTGAAGTTCACGCTATGTGGATTAGATATTTAAACTAGGTGATCAAATAAGCAAAAATGTAGAAGTTGAAAACTCTATTACAACAAAAGAATCAACTATATGACTAATTGATACAACTCTTAAAAATTACAAGGAGTACAATTGCGTCGATCTATGACTAAGTGTGAACAGCAAATATATAAAAGGATTGGGGTGGGGGGGATTCCTAAGTTTTTTAACCTAAAGGATCACCACGTTCAGCATAAATAATACTTCGCAACTCCTTTAGCTTAGGGGTTGCTCATATTATTCAGCGGGCACGGACTATCATCTCCTGCTACCCAATTACTATGTTGAAATTATTACTTGAAGGCGCTCTAATTCAATTCTAAAATGTATGCTACACGTGCACTACCCATCCCATACCTATGGTCTAGGAGGCTTTAGACATACTATCGGATGGTTCCAGACTTTACTTAAGTTCCTCAAAATGATAAAACTAGGTGATAAAACAGATAGGACTGCACACAATTGCAATGAAAGGCTCAAGTGGACCTCCACACATAAACAACAAATTGCGCGCATGCAGATTTAGCAATATACAGTAAACAGTTTCAGAATTAAGGCACGCTAGGGTCGTTAAGTCCAATAGACATAGCTTCAATGTGATCCCAGTTCAAGACGTCCTACAGGCAATGTTGTTGTTTCAAACTATAACTTTGCAAATTACAGGTATTATCAAACCTAAAGATATGATCTCTAAGTTATTTGTGCCATGGGGCAGTGGAAGCTATTAGAAAACTCGGAACTATTTGTGTTTGACCCTATAGACATGCTTTCTAGGCGAGTAACAGTATCCTATAGGCAGGATCTCTAATAGTTGGTATTTAAACCAGACACTCATGCATATTCCTATGGACACATTATCTAGGCAGGCAGTGTAATAAGATCAACAGGATTAGTCGATTAATAAATTAATTAGAGCCTTATAAATATGGTATCTAGATGAGTATTAGTAAAGGCATGTATTATTGCAATCCTATGGACATGCTATCTAGTAATCATATAGAAGTAGAGATGGGAGCAGGTAAAGTATTTACTCAATAAAACATGCTTTTGATAGTGTACGGGCATCATGCAAATTGAGTAAGTGACGTGTGTCATTCCTTATTAGCATGATTTCTATTAGTGTGCAGAATTAAAGCATGTCAAACAGCAAGCAAAGCAAATAAGCCCTATGGATAGGTTTTCTACCCATTTCGAAAAAATTACAGTATACCCGCTCCCCCCATTTTACTAACTCCCCAGCCGTTTGTTTACAAATTATTACAGGATCAGATAATGAATATAAGTAAATATATTACACAAGGAACAACAGCAGGCCCAACAATAGGCCCAAATGAAAATAACCCAGTACTATCTGGGCCTTCAACAAGCTCACTTTCACAAGAATAGCAGGCCCAGATCCAAATGCATCTCAAACAATATAATATGTCCATTTGCACAGCCCAAGGCCATACATGAACTCATATCAAGCCCAAAAACTACAGATTAACCACTTAACCTAATAAATTAATGAACCATACATTAAAATCAATTAAACAGCCCTGAAGCAATACCTCATAGAGGCATGATTATATTATATTTAACAAGGTTCACATAAGCACATTGACATTTCAGAAAGCACGAGTGACAAGATTGATTAGGCAAAGAACATGAGAACTAGGAGAATCAATAAGGTTTAATCTTCAATGGGGGAGTTTTACACAGAGGACAACATAAGTTGCATGAGCAATTAATCCGCAAACGGAATAGGAGTAGCATGCTGAACACAGTCAAACGCTAGGAAAACTTTAGAGGCATATCTACATAGGGTGAACACATACAATGCCAAGTTTCAGAAATCAAGCTTAAGGCATGATCTAAAATTAGTCAAAGGGACTTCAGCTAAAAGATTTAACATGAGAACATGGTAGAGTCATAGACAAGAACAAATGGGGTACAATAGAATGTCCCACATGAAAGCCTAGTGAGAGTATCATAGAAGAACAGGTTCATGAGCAAATACTTTAGTTGAACGTGAGATAACTTTAATATGCTAAGCATCAATCAATACCAGAAGCATTTATGCTAAACAAGAAACATGCCAGTTCCAGATCAACAGGATAGGTAAGCATCAAACTTTGTACTAGTTGGCCACACATAGGAAAAAAGGCTAGGCATGAGGTTTACCTTAAGGTCTCAAACAATACTGAAGAACTCACGATTGCACAAGTCAAATGCATATATTAGAACCCAAATAAACCAAAGCACGCCCTAGCTAACAACACAACCCCAAAAACATAGCAGGTTGGGCGAGATTGACTCAATAAGGATTGGGACACAGGATTTGGTTACCATAAAAATCCAGAATAAAGCAGGGAGAAAACTCATAGCAAGCATCATGTATCAACATAGACATGGCAGGCTAAACCGGTAAAAAGAAAATGTTATTTATGCTAAACACATGTGATAAGAATACACCATAGCTAGAACCTAGGCAAGTTCAGATGCTAAGAGTATAGAGTCACAAGAATATTTAAGAGCAAATAAGCTAAAAACAAGATGGGATAGTAGGACACTGATTCATGGAAGTTTTAGTGTCACAACACATAGATATGAACAAAAGATAAAGAAATTTTGAAGGCAAAAGACATACCAGTTACAAATTATCAAACAAACAAAATAAGAAGAACGCTCTCAACAGTATCCTAATCATTAATAGCCAAAAGAGCTGCAGAACACCAAATTCTCAGTGCGTCGGAGTTTCCAAGGGTTTCAAGTGAACCCTGGACAGTGCTCGCACTGAGAAAAGAGCAACAATCGAATTCTGGCGACCTTGGCTTTCAGCCGTCTCAAGTTTAGAATAGTGACAGTGAGAGAGTAATAGTAGTAGTTTCATAAAAAAACATTCAGACTACTTAGGGAAATGGGGAAGGGGGGTCTATATACTGACAAATTAGGACGAACAAACAAGGAAACAATCAATTAAACCTAAATCAAGAATGAAAATATCACATGCAATCTATAAAAGAACCAGTAAAAGAAGAATTGAAATCCAAACCCTAGTTGGTATCGAACTTAGGGCAAATCGTTCACAAGCCCAATCACGATTGAATCAACGGAGATATACCATATACAAGAGATATTTTCTCTTCTCTACTGTATAGAACCACAATCGCATCTAAAACCATAGAATCAAAGCCGGATTTGTGAGAATCGAGCTTGCCATAAGTGCAATGTTAACGAAAGTTACCATAAATGAGTAATAGTAGAAAAAAAGGTAAGTAAAACCAATGTATGGACACGTACAAGGAAAGAATAAGAAAGGATCTCCATGGTCGGGTAGGGTTTAGTATGAGAGTGGAAATGAGAGAATGCAGGGGCGACTGGATGAGGGAAATGATCTCTAGGGCTTGGCGTGAGAGTATAAAGAGAATGAGGGTTCTATTTTGGGCCATTGATCATTTGAGATCAACGGCAAGGATTAAAGAAGGTGGGGCGGGTCTAAAAACGGGACAATACTAGGTTAGGTAGATGGTTGGTTTGGGCTATGAAGGGTAAAATGAATGGGCCGGGTGCATTGGGCTTGTTTTTTGTCCGAATATTAGCTCTATGTTGGGCTATAAACTAAATACACAAAATTGTTTAAATTAAAATAACTAACAAATAATAAAATAATACTTATGCAAGAAAATGATTGAAAATAATAACATAACATTATAAAAAAACACAATACAATGCTATTTTAACATGAATAATGTAATAAATGTAATTGTGCATAGAACATAGGCTATTATTGCAAAATTATGTAAATGACTCAAAAATGCAAAGATAATTATATGAAATGCAGTAAGATTTTATAAAGCATATATGTAGATGTGATATTAAATTTGGATGATTAAGTCAATACAAAATAATTTGAAGGAGTAATTAATAAATTTTGAACAATTAAATCTAAGAAAATTAAAGCTTTAAAAATTATGAAAAATTAAAAAAAAAATATATACTTATATGACTCTTGTAAATGCAGAATGATATTTTGAAAGTATATATGAAATTTAGAAAATATGAGGGCAAAATTAGGTAGCAACAACGTCAGTACGAATAAAGTACCGAGTATGTAAGGCAAGAAAGCATAAATAAAAACAGTAATGCAAAGAGAGATATGGAAGATACAACCTGTAACATCTGAGTACCTCTGAGGGCTATTAACATGAAATGCATGATACATACATACATGCATGATACATATATATATATATGTATGTATGTATGTATACACTCGTAAACTTTTAAAAAACATACGTCTCTGTTGGCATCATCATCATATTGTACTCGGCCTCGAAGAGGACTCGGCAAAAAATGTACCCGGCCATCATAAGCCTCAATAAAATTGTACCCAGCCATGTGGAGCTCGGTAAAACCCAAACTGATCAATGGTTGCTCAATATGTGTCATACCCGACTGATTATAGCACGGCTCAGTAGAGTAAAATAGATACATATATATAATGCATGTTGGACTCATGGAATAATATTCTAAACCTTTCGAAGTTACATAAGGTCGTTGCACCTTCGATCAACGCTATGAACATAATTCCATCAATATGAACCTCAATAGGATTGAAGCATCACACGTACATGCTTAGAATAACTTATAAGGAAAGAACAACATAGACAACCTTAGTTGCTAGGAGTAGATCCGCTATGAAATAGCGTATCATTTACATTCATTTCACTTTAAATCATGACAACAGAACGAAGGAATTTCCTTATCATGCCATTGCAATCTTCCTTCCAATAGTTAACCAAGCTCAATATGATCTTCTTACATCTATATGAGTAAACCGACTTCGTCGTCATCATATAAGCGTCGTAACTCTTATATGTCAAAACCAATATTCTACAAGAAAATGACAGCACCTCCCATGTTTTTACTACATCCCAAAAGTTACTAAAAGTCACAAAACAACCCAAACAACAACTAGTAGCTATACGGAACACAACTAGCACAATAACACGTCGAGCGACAAGCTCGGTTCATGTCTAATAACTCCCTCTTATTTATATTCAGAAAAATGTTGATTATAACAAAACAATATATTCAGATTATTCCATAAAATTTTCAGCCATAAAACACTACAAGAACACCTGCCAAATAGTCCAACAATCAACCACATTACTAACATGCCTTTCGATAGACATTGTCGCGACCCAACCTAGGGGGCCCACGACCGGGCACCGAACCCTGCTTGCAGAGTACCGGCAAACCCTGTACATGACTACCCTTATTATTCATAAGGTGTACATACTTGCCGGAACGGCAATACAACATTATGCCTGTCAACTATAATGACATTACCTGTCACAACCATATACCATAACATAAACATACATTCACCCACAACATAACCCACTGGGCTATATACATTTATATACAAAACCATACGACAAAATATATATACAATGCCAACAAGGCGACATAAATACACATAGCCCAACTTCTATCTGTACATACACTGACATCTTGTCTAATGAGCCTCTATGCAATTCATACAAAACACTTAGTCAGAACAGGACCCCGACATGCCCAAAAATATTTATACAAAAGCATACCCAAGTATAGCAAGTCCGAAAGATGAACCTTGCTATTTCTGCTGGACTGATATGGTAGCCTACTGTGGAGGAGGAGCTTCACCTGTCAATCTATTTGGACCTGCAGCACGATATGCAGTGTCCACAAACAAAGGACGTCAGTACGAAATATGTATTGAGTATGTAAGACAGGAATATAAAACTGAAAGCAATAACATAGCAACATAATAGGAGTATACAACTCATAATATTGGGATTTACCTCTGAGAGCAGCGTACCTTTAACGTATTCATTATGGAACTCATTTCCATCATTTCGGAGATTTAAGACATATTTCATTTTCACAAGTCTGTTACTTTCATACGTGTTCATTATATCAAATGCATTCAGTATTCATCCCTTTAGTTTATACCTATTTTACTGTGGGTTTCTTACTTTTAAGTATATCATTCAAATACATTCATCATATATTCATTCCATTTGTACAATCATCGCAGATACGTCCTTATAGGACTACAACCAATAAATATGCCACCATGGGCTCATAATCATAATCATTATTACCATTATCGTTATCACATACAATCACACACACATATGCCTCCTTGGGCTCATAATTATATCATAACTATAATCATAACCTTACCTGGCCATATCAAGCTCGGTCGTAGTCATGTGTGCCTCTTTGGGCTCATACCCGGCCATATCAAGCTCGGTCATAGTCATGTGTGCCTCTTTGGGCTCATACCCGGCTATATCAAGCTCGGTCACAATCATATAGGCCTCTTTGGGATCATACCCGGCTTTATCAAGCTCGGTCATCATATACAAACTAAGCACGCACATAGATAATTCATACATTCATTCATATCATATATGGCCCTTACTTACGGGCTTAACACATTCATTACCATTCTTGCTTATACCATTTAGAACGTCTTTTATCGTCATTGTTATAGGGCTCAAAGGCTTCCCTCAACGTTATTGTTATTGTGGATTCAGGATAATCTCTTTCTAAACACTCTATCTTCATCAACTCAATCGTATACAATCACACATACATACACATTCAATCCATAGCAATCTCACTCAAGGCTTAGGTTCTTTCTTGTTGTTCTTATTACTTCTTCTTCGCGTAGTAACATAACACGTAGTTCTTATATCGATTGTACTCGTGGGGTGTCATGATATCAAATGGATAGCAACATGTAGAAATCTTCCATAGAAAGAACAATACGAGCTTTCTTAGCTTCTAAGAGTAGAGCAATCTTTTGGGATTTCTTTGAGACATTGTATATGACAGGAATCGTGCAAGGAAAAGACAGTATAGTCTTACATACCTGGTGCGTATATATTTAGCTTCCGTTTCCAAGCTTATGGAAGAGCGCACAATTCTTTAATCTACAATTAGGAACACCCAATTGTTACTACTACGCCTCGTAGATTCTATTGTTCATAATTTCCGAAGTTCATGTGACGCTTTTCCCTAATTTCTTCTTTTATAGTCTTATTAAGCATTTTTACGACACATGCAATTCATTAGCTACCACAACCCACACTAGTAGTGGTGTTTAACTTAGACCCATAACTTTCATTCTCGTTTTCGTAGATTCTTACATGCATGTAATGGATTTTCAAGAATCCCTAAGCAAATGGGTGTAAGGACTTACCTTGCATGTTGATTAATCTACTTTTCCTTCTTGACTTTTCAATCTTTAAGTTTTGCCTTTGATTCGGGTTTGCAAAAGAAGTGCTTCAGCTAGGGTTCCTTCTTGCTTCTTCAATTTTATGCATTCTTCTTTGATTTCTTGTGTTTGGATGAAGGGAAATCAGTTAGGGCTCATGGGTTCTTTGAAACAAGGTGTTTGAGAGCTTTTCTAGTGTTTGGGTCTTGTAAAATGAAGAGGAACGAGTTTTAGGTCCCTTTTATAGGTCAAAGAGTCAGAGGCTTAATTTCAGTAGAATGTCAATTTCGCGATGGAGGAGGTCATTTTCGCGGTTCGCTTTTCCACTTCGCGAACCGCATTCTCGTCGCTTTCCTCGCATAAAACCTTCTGCTTCAGTTCGCGACGGGGAAGGTCGATTTCGCGATTCGCTTTTCATTTCGCGAATCGCTTTCCCGTCGCTTTTCTTCGCCTTAGTTTTCTGTTCGTGTTCGCGATGGGCAGGGGGGATTTCGCAAACCGCTTATCATTTCGCGGTTCGCTTTTTCCGTCGCTTTTTCGACAAAATGCCATCCCAGCTCTCTGCTTCCTTTCGCGACCCCTCTTGTCAAATATGCGAATCGCATATGTAAAAAGCGATTCGCATAATCCCTCTTTCTCTTTTCCTTTTTTTTTTAACGCCTTTCGTTCATTTTGTTTTCCCGCCCTTTTTATCTTAACATTTTTCAATATATTACAACCATTCTTCTTATTCTTAGGCCCATACACACTCNGGAAGGAAATCAATATAAGCTTCCTTAGCTTCTAAGAATAGAGTATGTACTTTGGGGGTTCTTTGAGACATTATATAGAAAGGGAATCGTGCAAGAAAGAACGGTTTAGTCTTACATACCTGGTGCGTAGTTATTTAGCTTCCGCTTCCAAGCTTATGGAGGAGCGGACAATCTTTAATCTACAATTAGGAACACCCAATTGTTACTACTACGTCCCGTAGATTCTATCGTTCATAATTTCCGAAGTTCATGTGACACTTTCCCCTAATTTCTTCTTTTATAACCCTATTAAGCATATTTAAGACACATGCAATTTAAGATTGTTCATGACCCACTCTATGGGTGGTGTTTAACTTAGACCCATAACTTCCATTCCCAATTTCATGGATTCTTACATGCATGCATTGGGTCTTCAAGAATTTCTAAGAGAATGGGCGAAGGAACTTACCTTGCATGTCAATTAATTCATTCCTCCTTCTTGATTCTTCGATCCTTAAGTTCCCCTTTGATTTTGGGTTTGCAAAAGAAGAACTCTAGTTAGGCTTCCTTCTTGTTCCTTCAATTTTATGTGTTTGGATGAAGAAGAGTCGATTTGGGCTTGGGGGTTCCTTGAGAGATGTTCTTGAGAGTGTTCAGATGTTTTGGGGTCTTATAAAATGAAATGGAACGAGTTTGGGTGCCTTTTATAGGTCAAGGAGTTAAAACTTAATTTCAGCACAAATGTCAAATTCGCGATGGGGAAGGCCATTTTCGCAGTTCGCTTTTCAATTTCGCGAACCGCATTCTCGTCGCATTCCTCGCCCGAAGTTTCTGTTTCTGTTCGCGACACGGAAGGCCTATTTCGCGATTCGCTTTTTCATTTTGCGAATCGCTTTCCCGTCGCTTTTCTTTGCCTTAGTTTTCTGTTCGTGTTCGCGATAGGCAGGGGGATTTCGCGAACCGCTTTTCATTTCGCGGTTCGCTTTTTCCGTCGCTTTTTCGACAAAATGCCAGCCCAGCTCTCTGCTTCCTTTCGCGACCCCTCTTGTCAAATATGCGAATCGCATATGTAAAAAGCGATTCGCATAATCCCTCTTTCTCTTCTTTTTTTTTTTTTTTTTTAACGTATTTCGTTTTCCCGCTCTTTTTTTCTTAACAATTTTCAATATATATCAACCATTCTCCTTATTCCTAGGCCCATACACACTTACCACATTACGACATAATCACATAGGTGAATTTACGGGGTATCACAGACATCTCATAAGTTCTAGCTCCAACGACTTAGCCGTAGCTTCAACGAGTGCAAAGGATGTCGTAGTGAGAATGTTGTTACAAGATCATTTGTTCTTTAGGTCAGGTTGCTTAGGTCGAAGCCTTCTTCATTATTTCCTCAGCTAATCTTTCGTGGTAGTACTTAGGGGAGACCCTCTGACTCCTGTAAAGCTGCGAGCTTATTACATCGTATACCCAAAGGAATTTTTAAGGTTCTTATGTGTCGATCCGACCAGTCGTCTCAGGAGCTACCACTCCGTTTCCCCCATTTCTGCTTCATCATGCTTCGTTATACGTATTTTATGTGATCGAGTTGAGTAGTTTGCGTTCGGACGTGGTTTGGTTGGGTGTTTTGATCAAAAGAGCAAAAAGGCATCGCAAAGCAGGTTATGCTATCGCAAAACTCATATGCGGTCACCGCATATCTCACACTGAGATCGCAGACCAAGACAGATTTCTAGGCAAAGATTGACGTCCAAAATGTGGTCTTAAATGCGGTCACATTTCTACAATGCGGACCGCATATCTCACACTGAGATCGCAGACCAAGACAGATTTCTGAGCAAAGATCGACGTCAGAAACGCGGTCGCACTTCTACAATGCGAGCCGCATATCGCACACACTGAGATTGCAGATCGTGACAGGTTTCTGGGCAAAAACCAACGTCCAAAATGCAGTCTTAAATGCGGTCGAATTTCTACAATGCGGACCGCAAACCATATCTCACACTGAATGCGGTAAAGGCTAGGGTTACAATCCGCGATGGCCGTATAAAAAATGCGGACCGCATGTCTGATTTGCGACAGAAATGCGGTCGCATTTTAAACATGAAAGAGGCGTTTTTGTCCCGATTTTGGACCCACTATAAATAGAAACCAGTAACCATTGGCTATGTAAAACCCACTGTCGTTACCATCTAAGAAACATCTCCAAAACGCCCTAAATCACAGCAAAATCAGCCTAAAAAATATGTCCAAATGAGACTTGCTTGGACAGATTCTTAAAATAGGGGTTTCGGCCATTTTAAACATATTTGGAGCTATAGAGCTCGGATTGAAGCGAATTTTGAGGCGACTTTCGGGAGATTTTCGAGGGAAACATCGGGTAAGTGTTCTTAACTCAATTTTGGTCAAATTACCTCAGTATATCGCTATTTTTAGTATTTAATTGGTGATTAAGTTGGAAAAATTATGAAAAATCCTTAAGTTTAGAGTTAAGATTTAGAGGTCGATCCGATGTCGGAATTTGATAAATTTTTGTATGGTTGAACTCGTTGGGAAATAAGGAACCCGTTGATGTGTAAATTTATGAGCTTCGAGAAATGGGCCCGGGGCTCAGGTTTTGCTAATTTCGAAATTTCTTGGTATTTTTTGATTGTTTTCGCTTGGGTTTTGTCACCTCAACATATTGTGACGTATTCGTTCTAATTTTGGGTAGATTCGACGCGCATGGAGGCCAATTCGAGGGGCAAAGGCGTCACGGGCTAGAGATTTAGCCGGTTCGAGGTGAGTAGTGATTGTAAATGATGTTCTGAGGGTTTGAAACCCTGGATTGTACATCGTAGTGCTATATTGAGGTGAGACACACGCTCCATGATGAGCGTGGGGTCGTTTATTACTGGGGATTGTGACTTGATCCGTCCCGATTGATTATTTTTACCGCGTATTAGACTGAAACTTATTTGTTATCATCATGATTTGGGGTGATTGCCATATTTGGGCTGATTGCCAATTATTTGAACCATTTTGGGGATTTTTATCACTGTTTCCTCACTATTTTGACTTATTACTTGAACTTGGTCATGCTGTTTTCGCTGTTTTACAACTCAGCCACTTTTACTCAATTTTGGGACTTAAATGATATTTTAATGATGTTTTTGGGCTGAGAACTACTGTTTTACTATGCCCGAGGGGCTTGTGATGATTTTCTGACTGAGTGCGGCCGAGGGCCGGATGTGAGGATTTACTTAGTGATATGAGGCCAAGGGCCTGAGATACTTTATATGCCACGAGGCGGCTTGTGACTGATATGAGGCAGAGGGCCTGAGATATTTTATATGCCACGAGGTGGCTTGTGACAGATACGAGGCCGAGAGCCTGAGATACTTTATATACGCCACGAAGTGGCTTGATTGATATGAGGCCGAGGGCCTAGATTTATGCCACGAGGTGGTTTGATATTGCGCTTGGGCCGTAAGGGGCCCCTCTCGGAGTCTGTACACCTCCAGTGACTGCGGGTACCCATTGTGATGTGAAATATAGCCCTAGGGGCTGATATTATACTATGTGATAGCCCGAGGGGCTGATATTGTTCTGAGATTTGAGCCGGAGGGGCTGGTACTGTTCTATGATATTGCCTGAGGGGCGGATTTTTTTATACTGAGCCCGAGGAGCGATGTTTTACTTCACATTATTTGCCTGAAAATTACATGTTTTACCCGTTGAAAAGAGGTTTTACTTGATTTCTCACTGATATACTGTTTTCGAATGAGGTTTTATTGCTTCATTATAGAACGCCTTGTGCTTTACGTGATTTCTTACTTTCAGTCATTATTTATATTTGTTATTCACTGAGTTGGAGTACTCACATTACTCCCTGCACCATGTGTGCAGATTCAGGCGTTGTTGGTTCCGCTCGGGAGTACTGACTCCTCCCGTCCAGGCGGTGATTCAGAGACTACGAGGTAGCTGTTGGTATCCGCAGTCCCGTATCTCTCTTATCTTGTTGTTCCCATGCTTTTCAAACAGTTGTACCAGATATTGTATTTAGTAGACTTGTATCGGGATCCTTTCTCATGACTTGTGACATCCTGTTTTTGGGCTGTGTCAGGATGGTTAGCTATATTTCCGCGAATGATTGCTATTGAATCATGCTTATATTGTTTTCTTGTTAATTAACTGCTTAAAATGAGATTTTGGTTAAATTGACTGGCCTTGTCTTCACGAGAGGCACCATCACAACTGGGTTTGGGGTTAGGGTCGTGACATTTTACATGCCTATAATTATCCTTGGTTAATTACCTCCGAACCCTTGTGCTCGTAGGGTTGCTTTTGAACTGACATTTTGACTATCTCCCTAGTGGCACTTTCTTATATTCCCGTAACACTTATACGGTACCTTTAACTACCCAACCCCTATCTGAATATTTCTCAAGGATATCGATGTCATCATATCTGTGAGACTGAATTCCCTATGTTGGGGTTCACAATGTTTATCTTGCATGATCTGTGATTTATCTGCTATCTCTTGTCTAGCCATAACTAGGCTCTTGCTGAATCAACTATAGACTTCTTGTTGGTCCATTCTCATATCTATATTCTACGTAACCCCTCTTGGGTTATGGCTTTTTTCTCTTAACTTACCTCTCGCATTGGCTCCTTATGTATCATGTGTCAATTCACAGTTATTTACCAATTAACATCGTTGTCGGGAACCTTTACTGCCTCTTACCGGCGTCGTGCTTGCACATTGTTCAAGGATTGTGACATATCTATAGGATCTGCGTAAATGCAATCTCATTCCTTTTGCCTTTATACCGCATTCTTCCTTTACCATTCTATATTTACCCGAACTACTTAAATCTGACTTAATACCATATCACACCATCTTCCTCCCTTTAGGGGAGTACTAACATTTAATGCTTTGAAGATTTACCAATAAATGTT
The DNA here is from genome assembly GCA_002018475.1 of Nicotiana obtusifolia. Classification (NCBI taxonomy): domain Eukaryota; kingdom Viridiplantae; phylum Streptophyta; class Magnoliopsida; order Solanales; family Solanaceae; genus Nicotiana; species Nicotiana obtusifolia. The sequence goes on along the minus strand of MCJB01052695.1, from coordinate 17,566 downwards.
TTACCTCCTCATCTTTGGCGTCTTTTCACATGACTCTTACTAGTCTTGCGGTAAACCTTCTATACCAAGGATAACTGAATTTGTAATGCACGAGGGTGACACAAAGTGTAACTGGCACACTTAGTCCCTTAAGCTTAACTTTGCTCACAATGCTTGTTTTAGGGAAGCGTCTTCCTGAATGACCTTTAAAGGTTATTCTTCTATTGTCCATTTTATTATTTTCAGAACATGATCTCTGGAATTCTCACGATGCCGACTATAATCAAATCCTTCGATCCCCAATTCATGTTCGATTTTTATCTTGTTTACTATCCCATGCTAATTTCTAGTACTCCGAGGGGTCTAGCTTTTTCTTCTGTTAGTCATATTGGAGTCACCAACTCATTTCTCGAAATGAGGATATGACATTTGGCCTATACTCTTTTATTGTCTCAAGGCATGTCACCTCTTGTCTTTTCCTTCACTTGACTATAGACTTTGTCATCCTTTCATATTTTGACTAACCGTTATCACCCATTTCTCATGTATTACTCATAATGCTTCATTTACTTTTCTTATTCTCCTCCAAATATTTTTGTCTTTCGCCTTATTCTAAAAACTTCAACAAAATATTCTTTTTCTTTTAGCTCCATCCAATGGCTCTTCGGGTCACCTAACATTCTCTCTTTACTAGGGACGGGATCCATACAAAGGTAATATTTATCACTTCTAGGATTCTAGTGCCAATCTTCTAAATTTTTTTGACATTCTAGTATTCAAATCTAAATGTACTATTCTAGAGTGCACCATATGGGTGTCTCACAAGGAAAACTATTATCACATTTGCATTATCCTTCGGAAATGCCAACTAATACTAACAATCCATCCTCCATTTTGGGTTACTCTAACCCCAACTGGATCCTGATGTCATGCCCTGACCTTGGGGAGCGAGACCCGCACTCAACCGAGATATCCCAGTCAAGCAAGCCTACGTGATGCCTACTACCCGACCCTGCCCATGAACAAAGCGAAGATGTATTCCATTAATTAGACAATGAGAAAATCGCATGAATAACACCAACTTCATTACCAATAGTTACTTCATTTACAATTTCCAAAAATATATTACATTATAGTTACTTCATTTACAATTTCCAAAAATATATTACATTACAGATTAATAGTTCAAGAGTAGAAACGTGTGATACAAACACAACACCTTTAGTTCAACTTTCCCAAATCCAAGATATAAACCACTCTATGTCTGCAGAGCCTCTAATGGATACAAAAGAGTAGTATGATGGTGCCGGCAACAAGGCTCCTACTATACCTCAAAACATTATACATAGAGGACAAAAGATACAAGACCCTGAAATGAAGTGGGGCTCACCAAGTCAGCTGAGGAGAGGGTGTACTGCTATCACTGATCAATGCTGCCTGTAGTGGAACCATCTGCATCCATTAAAGATGCAACACCCCTGGCAAAAGGGACGATAGTACATATGGAATATTACAAGTATGTAAGACTAAACACCCTCTAAATAGAACGAGTAACAGTAAAATGAAAAAGAAACATGGAATCAATGAGTGCTAGAAGGGTATATAGAGGTTGCACAGTGATAATATGTAGTCGTCAAACCTTGGCAAATCTATTTGAGTTAGAAATGGCTAATTTCAATGTGATAATGGGAATGGACTGGTTGGCATCAGTTTATGCAAACATTGATTGTCGTCCGAAGATGGTTAGGTTTCAGTTTCCTGGTGAACTCGTCACTGAATGGAAGGGGAACATTGCTTCACCAAAAGGTAGGTTTATTTCCTATATTATGGCAAGGAATATGATCTCAAAAGGTTACATTTATCATCTCGTTCGTGTTAGAGATGCGGAGGCGAAGCGGCCATGAATTTCCAGGCATTTTCTCAGATGAACTCCCAGGACTTCCTTCTGAAAGGGATATTGAGTTCAGCATTGATGTGTTGCTTGACACTCAGCCAATCTCTATGCCTCCGTACAGGATGGCCCCGGCAAAGTTGCAAGAGTTGAAGGCACAGTTGAAGGACTTGCTGGATAAGGGCTTCATTAGGACTAGCACTTCACCTTGGGGTGCCAGTCTTGTTCGTGTTGAAGAAAGATAGGACGTTAAGGATGTGTATCGATTATCGGCAGTTGAATAAGGTTACTATAAAGAACAAGTATCCACTTTCGAGGATTGATGACCTATTTGACCAACTCCAGGGTGTCAAGTGTTTCTCCAAGATTGACCTACATTCAGGGTATCATTAGGTGAGGGTTAAGGAGAATGATATTCCGAAGACGACCTTCCGAATAAGATATGGGCACTTTGAGTTCTTGGTGATGTCGTTCGGGCAAACAAATGCCCCTACAACTTTTGTGGATCTCATGAATAGTGTATTCAGACCTTATCTTGATGTGTTCGTGATCATATTCGCTGATGACATTCTAGTGTATTCTCGTTCGGAGGCAGAACATGCGGGCTACTTGCGGAGAGTATTATAGACCTTTCAGGATTGTGAGTTATATGCTAAGCTCTCCAAATGCGAATTCTGGCTGAACTCAGTATCATTCCTTAGCCATGTGATATCTAATGAGGGTATTAGGGTTGACACTCAAAAGATCGATGTAGTGAAGAATTGGCTGAGACCTACAACGCCGTCAGAAGTCCGCAGCTTCTTGGGGCTAGCAGGATATTATAGGCAGTTCGTAGAAATGTTTTCCTCTATATTAGCACCATTGACTAAGTTAACATAAGAAAGGTACCAAGTTCCAGTGGTCTGAAGCTTGTGAACGAAGTTTTCAGGAGCTGAAGAATCAATTGACATCCACGCCAATGCTCACTCTCCCAGAAGGAACAGAAGGTTATGTGATATATTGTGATGCCTCGGATATATGTTTGGGGTGCGTATTGATGCAAGGTGGAAAGGTCATTGCTTATGCATCAAAACAATTGAAGAAACATGAAAAGAATTACCTAGCTCATGATATGTGATGTGCCGGAGAATTTCGGAACATTTTGATACTACTTGCTTAGATTTTAGTGCTTTTGCAGTATAAGAAGTGTAATGACCTAATAGCATGGAAAAGAGTTCAAACAGCCACATAAAGACAAGGAAAGAGCAGAAAAGCATCAAAGAGGTGAATATACGATCACAAACATCACATGCGAGACGCCGACTTCACATCAAGATAGCAGAGCAAGACAGACTTTTGGGCAAAATTTCACGTCAAGAATGCGGTCGCATATGCGATCGCATAACTGGTATGCGAGCTGCATAATTGCACACGGAGATCGAAGACCAAGGCAGAGTCCTGGGCGAAGTTCAGAGTCAGAAATGTGATCGCATCTGCGATCGCATAATTGGTATGCGAGCCGCAAAAGCAACGCAAACCAAGCACGAAGTCTACTGAAGGAAGAAACCGCGATGCAAGATACGGTCGCATTTCTACAATGCGGACCGCAAACCATGGATGCAATGAAGGCAAACCTAGGGTTGAAATCTGCGATAGACGTGTCAAAATATGGGACCACATTTCTGTTATGCGAGAGAAATGCGGTCGCATTTTTGACTTCGGGGCAGATCAGTGTGAATTCTTACCTCGATTTTTGGGCCTCTATAAATAGGTCTACTAGGGTTATGTGGGGGCTATCTTGTTAGACTTTGGAGCAGAAAGTACAAGGCTTGAATATTCCTATCTCTTAGAAGCTTTTGGGTCAAGAATCTTTTACTTTGTAAGCTTTATGACAATTAACATTCTTTTGATTTCAGATTTTAGAATGAGTAACTAATTTCAAACACTAAGGTTCTGAATCCTAAATGGGTGTGATGTTATTGGGTGTTTGATATTAAGTATATATTTAACGGTTGATTGATATTTATTTACTTCTCATTCCTTAATCATTGTTGGTGGTTGCAAACATTAACAAACGCCATTAAATTCCATCTTTGCTTGGGAAAGCGGGGTAGAATTTGGTAGAAGTAAATATCAAAGACTCAAGGCTTTAAACCTTGTTTAATAAAATCGCTTAGGAATAAATGAGTTTTAATTTGGCATAAATTGATTGTTCTTAATCACAACTCTTTTATATTTGAAAAATCATAAAGAGGAAATAATTACCCAACTATTGAAAAATATTGGGTAGTCAATTAGACATTAATTGCATATCAAAAGATTCTTCCGTTAGAAATATATCATGTTAACATAGATAACATTACACTTCATTAATGGGGACACAACCTTGGTTTCTTTAATCATATTATTCATATTCTCAATATTGCAATTAGACTTTATGTAAAACTAAATTCAATTCATAGTTTTGTTACGATTACCTGGATAGAATTACGACTGTAGTTGAGTAATACGCTAATTAAGTAAACTTTTCACACCTATTCTCTGTGGGATTCGACCCCAACCTTGTTGGGTTATTATATTTGACATCGATCGCTTACACTATTTATTAAGGTGTAATTTGAGCGTATCAAATTTTAGCGTCGTTGCCGGGGAATACGGTTTTGAAATTACTAATTGCTTTACTGTATCTACTCTATCACACTTTGCTTGTTTTGCTTGGTGTTGATAGGAAAACATGTCGGAATATGGTGACGATGTGGATGTAAAAGTGGAAGGAAATCCTTTTGCGGATATCGAGGAGTACATTGAGGATACAAATGCTATTGTACCTCCTGCTATTGGTGCTGCAACTTTCAAGGTGGAACACGGGTTAATTCTTATGCTCAAAGCAGAGGGATTTTTCAGGAATTCCACTGATGATGATCCAACACAACATCTTAGAAACTTCTTGGGTGTGTGTGCAATGCATAAGCAGAACAATGTCTCTGATGATGCTCTAAGGTTGAGATGCTTCAAGTACTCTCTAGCTGGGGATGCAAGGAAATGGCTCCAGAATCTTCCTCCAAACTCCATTCATTCCTGGCCCGAACTTGGTCGAGCTTTCTTGTCTAAATGGTTCCCACAAAGCAAGAAGTCTGAGCTCAGGGATAAAATTTTCTTCTTCAAGCAATTACCGGGAGAACAACTACATGAGGCATGGGATCGTTTCAAACTATATTTGGTGAGGTCTCCAAACCATGGTTTCCCGGATTCTATTTTGTTGGAGAAATTTTACATGGGTTTGGATTCGATGAACCAATCTATAGCCAAGAATGCAGCTGCCAGATCTTTCATGGACAAGTCATTCGCAAGGGTGACACAGATACTTGGCAAAATGGCAAAGCATAATCAAGCATGGCCTTCTGAGGACACTACAGGTGGAATTGCATATGGATCTCCTTCCTTGAGCAAAATGATCAAAGAAAATCAAGAGAGAGATCAAGTGATTGCAGAGCTTGCTACGAATGTTAATGTGTTGACAAAGATATTCACCAAAAACCAAAAGAAGAAAGTAAATGTGGTTGAGAAGGTGCAACCCATACCAAATGAAGACTTTGAGGAAGCAAATTATGTCAACAACTCTCAAGGAGGGTATCAAAGGCAACATTACCAAGGTCAAGGTTCACAAAATCAATGGAGGCCAAACCCGCAAGGGCAAGGCCACCAACAATGGCGAAACGACCAAGGTGGCTCACACCAAGATAATTGGAACAACAACAACAACTTCTCAAGTCGGAGTTCAAATCCCTATGTTCCCCTAAAGGGTCAATACTCAAATCAAAGTTCCTCAAGTGAGTCTATGTTAGAAAGTATGCTTGAAAGGATACTGCAAAATCAGGAAAAATCCGACAATTCCATGAGGAACATGACCGAGCTTGTTGGCTCTCATACTGCAGCTATTCAAAAATTGGAGATGCAAATGAGAGATCTCTCTAGGGAGCAACATCCACAGCAAAAGGGAACACTCCCTAGTGACACAATTGTGAACCCAAAGGGTAGTGGGAATGGCCCAACTTCTCATGTCATGGTAATTACTACCAGGAGTGGGAAGATACTACAAGGAAAGGGTGAACAAGTGGTTGAGGTGGAAGAATTTGAAAAAGGGGTTGAGGTTGAAGAGCCAAGTGTTGTCGAAGTTGAGAAAATTCCGGAAGATGTGCAAGTCCAAGAAGAGACCCGAGAAGTGGTAAAGGAAAAGGCAAAAGAAACCTCAAACATTCTTCCGCCTATTCCTAGACCTCCTCCTCCTTTTCGTCAAAGACTTTGCAAGAAGGGTTGATGATAGCAAGTTTGAGAAGTTCAATGACATTCTAAAGCAATTATCGGTAAACATACCGTTCTTGGAAGCTTTTCAAGAAATGCCGGTTTTTGCTAAATATTTGAAAGATTTGATCACCAAGAATGAGGTGGTGAACATGACTCACCGGGTTAGTTCAATTATTGCCACAACCTCCGTTCAGAAGAAAGAAGACCGGGGGCCTTTACTATTCCATGCACTATTGGGGTGCGTGATTTTGCAAGGGCTCTTTGTGATAATGGGGCTAGCATTAACTTATGCCGCTTGCCATTTACAAACAAGCGAGGTTAGGAATGCCAAGGCCAACAAGTATGAGATTGCAAATGGCCGATTGTTCCATCAAAAGACCGGTAGGAATTGTTGATGATGTGATTGTGAAAGTGGGAAAATGTCATATACCCGCTGACTTTGTAATTCTTGATTGTGCTGTTGACAAAGAAATCCCTATTATCTTGGGGAGACCATTCCTAGCCACCAGAAGAGCACTTATGGATTCGGAACGGAATGAAATCAAATTCCGAGTGAATGATGAAGAGGTTACATTCTAAGCAAGTAAAGGTATGAAGCTACCGAATGAGTATGAAAGCATTTTGGTGATTGATATTGTTGACGAAGTGGAAGATGCGATTGAAAGGAAAATGGAAGAACAATGTCTCGGTGAAGCATTGGCGGCTATCTTGGTGAACTTTGACGGTGAGGATATGGAGGGTTTTATAGAGTCAGTAAATGCATTGGAGGGGCGTGGTTCTTACTCTTATGCTCCACCAAAGCTCTCTCTAGACTTGGAAAATAGATCTACACCTCCCGCAAATCCATCTATTATTGAGCCACCACAACTAGAGCTCAAACCACTTCCTCCGCACTTGAGGTATAAATTTCTTGGCTCAAATGATACTTTACCAGTAATTGTTTCTTCTTTGTTGAATGATGTGCAGGTGGAACAATTGTTGAAAGTCTTGAAGGAGCATAGGCAAGCCATTGAATGGACAATTGCAGACATTCGTGGGATCCCTGCTGGAATTTGTGAGCATAAAATTCAATTGGAAAGTGGGACCAAATCAAGTGTGGAACACCAACGATGGTTGAACTTGTCAATGCAAGAAGTGGTAAAGAAGGAAATAATCAAATGGTTGGATGCCGGGGTAGTCTACCCCATTGCCGATAGTTCGGGGGTGAGCCCGGTGCAATGCGTGCCGAAAAAAGGAGGCATGACTGTGATTAAAAATGAGAAAAACGAGCTTATCCCAACAAGAACGGTAACCGGCTGGAGGGTATGCATGGACTATCGGAAACTCAACAGTGCCACATGCAAGGACCATTTCCCTATGCCTTTTATTGATCAAATGCTTGATCGGCTAGCGGGAAGGTCATTATATTGTTTCCTTGATGGATATTCCGGCTACAATCAAATCAACATTGCATTGGAGGATCAAGAGAAGACGACATTCACTTGCCCTTATGGAACGTTTGCTTTCAACTGGATGCCATTCGGTTTATGCAATGCTCCGGCCACCTTTCAAAGATGCATGGTGTCCATCTTCTCCGACATGGTAGAGGATTTTCTGGAAGTATTCATGGATGATTTCTTGGTGGTAGGTGAGTCTTTTGAGCATTGTCTTAACAATCTTAAACAAGTGCTCAAAAGATGTGAACAAACCAACCTTGTGCTCAATTGGGAGAAATGCCACTTCATGGTGGATGAAGGCATTGTGTTGGGACATAAAATTTCAAGGCATGGCATAGAGGTAGACCAGGAAAATATAGAAATCATCTCTAAGCTTCCTCCACCTACTTCCGTTAAAGGTGTTCGCAGTTTTTTAGGGCATGCCGATTTCTATAGGCGTTTCATCAAGGATTTCTCCAAGATTGCAAATCCTATGTGCAAACTCCTTGAGAAGGATGCAAAATTCGTGTTTGATGAGAAATGCCTCAAAGCTTTTGAGGAGTTGAAGCAAAGGCTCACCACAGCACCTATTATTGTCACACCCGATTGGTCACTTCCTTTCGAGCTTATGTGTGACGCCAATGGTGTAGCCATTAGAGTAATGCTTGGCCAACGTCACAAAAAAGTTCTTCACCCAATTTACTATGCTAGTAAAACACTCAATAGGGCACAAATGAATTACACAGTGACTGAACAAGAACTTCTGGCCATTGTTTATGCTTTTGAGAAGTTCCGGGCTTATTTGTTGGGTTCCAAGGTGATAGTGTACGCAGATCATGCAGCTCTTCGCTATCTCATGACAAAGAAGGATGCAAAGCCTCGTTTGATTCGATGGGTTTTGTTGCTGCAAGAATTCTACTTTGAAGTCAAGGATCGCAAGGGGACTCAAAACTAAGTGGCGGATCATTTGTCAAGGGTTGAAGAAGCAGGGAGACCAAAGGGAGATCTTGAAATCAATGATACATTCCCGGATGAACACATATTGGCCTTATCTAATACTGTTGCTCCTTGGTATGCCGATATCGCTAACTATTTAGTTAGTGACCTTATGCCGGATGGATTGGAGTCATATCAAAAAAGAAGAAATTCTTGAGAGATTGTCGGCACTACTATTGGGAGGAGCCTTTCTTGTTCCGGGTTTGTGCGGATAATGTTATCAGAAGGTGTGTTCCAGAGGAGGAAATAATGAAAATTCTAAAGGCATGTCATGACTCACCTATTGGGGGTCACCATGGAGGAAATCGAACAACGGCGAAGGTTCTTGAATGTGGTTACTATTGGCCTTCGATCTACCAGGATGCTAATCAGTTGGTTAAGGCTTGTGACCAATGCCAGAGACAAGGTCCAATCTCTAAGAGGCATGAAATGCCAATGCATTTTGTGATGGAGATTGAAATCTTTGACGTTTGGGGAATTGATTTCATGGGCCCCTTTATAAGCTCATGCGGGATGAAGTACATCTTAGTGGCTGTGGACTACGTGTCCAAATGGGTAGAAGCACTTGCCCTACCAAACAATGAGGCACGGAGTGTGACCACATTTTTAAAGAAGAACATTTTCACTCGGTTTGCCACTCCCAGAGCCATTCTTAGTGATGGGGGGTCTCATTTCTGCAATAAGGCCTTCAAAGTTCTCCTTGAAAAGTACGGTGTCAAGCACAAGGTATCCACACCCTATCATAAGCAATCAAGCGGGCAAGTGGAGGTTTCCAAACGTGAAATAAAGAGCATTCTAGCAAAAACGGTTAATGCAAATAGGACGAACTGGTTGAAGAAGCTAGATGATGCACTGTGGGCATACCGCACAGCATACAAGACTCCCATTGGTACGTCGCCTTATCGATTAGTTTTTGGAAAATCCTGCCATCTACCTGTGGAACTGGAGAACAAGGCTATGTGGGCCTTAAAAAGATTGAACATGGACTGGGCAGAAGCTGCAACTTTGAGGTTAACACGACTGAATTAAATGGAGGAATTCCGTCTCCATGCTTATGAAAGTGCAGCTGTGTATAAAGAGAGAAGGAAGTTTGTCCATGATAAGAAGATCCTGAAAAGAGAATTCAAGGCGGGTGACTTAGTGTTGCTTTGCAACTCCAGACTCAAGTTATTTCTGGGCAAGCTAAAATCGAAATGGTCTGGTCCATTCAAAGTAGTCGATGTCTCTCCCTTTGGAGCCGTAGAATTAGCATCGAAAGATGGGCTCCGAACTTTCAAAGTCAATGGCCAAAGAGTCAAACATTACTTGGGCTCATATGGTGAGAAGCATTTGGTGGAGCAGCTGGCTCTCAAAGATGGTCCGTGCCCGACCATTGAGTAAATTCAGAGGAGTCTCAACTTCGTCGTGCCGCGACGTTAATCAAGCGCTTCATGGGAGGCAACCCATGTGTGGTAACATTTATTTTTGTTGTAAATTTCTTTAAGTTTTTGATAGATAGATTTACATCAAGCAATTTGAAGGGTGTGTTAGAATGCATGAGATTCAAAAGGGCCACAATACTGGGAAGGAATGCCTAAAAAGGGAAGAAAAACCACTGTGTGAAGCTTGCTGCACAAATGCGATCGCATTTTCACTATGCGAACCGCATTTCAATCACAAACCAAAGCAGTGAGTTTGGCTCAAATTGTTGACAAAAATGCGACAAGGTAATCAACTTTGCGGACCGCAGTTTCACTATGCGAACCGCATTTCAATCGCAAACTGAAGCAGTAAGTTTGGCTCAAATTGTTGACAAAAATGTGATAAGGTAATTCATTCTGCGGACCGCATTTACATTATGCGATCGCATTGTGCCTCGCATTGATACCCTTTCAGCAGAACCTACAGCATAACACGTATGCGACCGCATAGTGTGTTATGCGGTGACTTTCTCATCGCACAATGCCAGGTAAGGCGCCGCATTCTCTCATCTTTTAATCCTTCAAAACAGCACAAAACAACATAATAAAAAAATGAAAAAATGAAAAGAGAAAGGAACGACCAGCAGCAAGTACAGTTCGAATCGAACAAAGGACAAAGACCTGTTTAAAATCTCCATACTTCTTATAATCTTTTTCATTGGTACGTGTCCTGATCTCCTCATGGTCGCTCCTATCCTTGCTGTGTTTTTCTTTAGTTTTCATTCTGCACTTTTTTGATTTTGTTGCTAATCGTACTTGCTTGGTTGTTTCTGGGGTGATGGCTAGAGAGATCTAGGACTGCCATTGTTGGGGGGATGAACTGAATCATGAGACCAAAGGCATTTGCGGCCCACAAAGTCGAGATGTGGTTCGCATTTTGGCCGCATCCTTAAACCCTAGTATCCTGAAGATGATGAATAATGCTGTGCCATTTGCGGTCGCATAATCACTATGCGAACCACAAAGGCACCGCAAACTTGAACAGCACACCCTGTTAAAACCTTGACATCTGCGTTTGTTTTGCGATCGCAATTCCCACTTTGCGGTGGACTTTGCGATCGCATTTTTGTTATTCTTATTTCTTATTGTGCAAGTAAATTCTGCGATGATTATGCGATTCGCATAGTGGTTCTGCGATCGCATAATCCATCGCAGACTGAGTCCCAATATTGCACAGTCAAGTTTGCGACTAGTTTGCGGTTCGCATAGTGGTTATGCGACCGCAAACCATGTCACATTCATTTACCTGTTGTTGATTTCTTCTGTTTTCTTTTCCCTTTTTCTTACAATGTCACTCACATTTTACCCTTACACAAATATGGCACCTCAAAAGCATGTCGCAAGGAAAAGGGCACCATCCGGTCGTCACACGTCACAGCCAAAACATGTGCGAACAGAATCAAATATGCCAAGCACCTCCCAGTCTGATGAGGAGGACCTTTTGGCCTCAGTCAATCTACAGGATAAGGCTAGAAGGAAACATGGAGATGACTTCCATCTCCGATTTGGGGTTGAAGGCTCAAGGGAACTGTTTAGAGAGGGACTCACCAAAAGAAAAATACTGGGTGAGAAGCAGTTGAGCGTGAATGGCCTCCAAGAACAGTACCCCCACATTCTCAACAATATAAAAGCGACAAAATGGGAGTGCTTCACTGAGGCTCCTAAGGAGTCCAACGAGTCACTGGTCCAGGAGTTCTATGCATCTTATGGAGCTTCCAGGACGGCCCACCACAAATGCAACAAAGTGTTTACTGGCATCGTACTTGTTCGGGGAAAGAATCTGTTCTGCAATAGTGAAGACATTAATGAAATATATTCCCTCGATTGGCAAACAGGCACAGCCGAGTACGATGCCAAGTACTCAAATAGAGAGAATGAGCGTGGGTAGATAGCGTCAGTCATTGCAAAGGGGACCCCTGCTTGGATAAATCCTAGAAAGAAGATATATAAAGAAGATCTCACAAGGGAGGATCGATTTTGGCTAAGCTTCATCACCTCCCGTTTAATACCGTCCCGGAACGAAACTGATATCAGCATTGAGAAAGCTCTTCTCATTGCATGCATCATGGCTGGTATCAAAATTGATGTGGGGGCTTTAATCTTCCAGGAAATAGGTATCCGGGCAACGCAGCGTGCTACCTCACTTCCATTTCCGAGTTTGATCACAGCTCTCTGTAAAGCTGTGAACGTGCCTCTCATGCAACAATCTGATAAAGCCGGAAAGGAGACGAGGGATATAGACATCACACGTATCAGTGATGTTGCAGCCCCACCAGAGACTCCACTCCAGGACCCTGACTCCCAGACTCTTGTACCTCCCTAGGTTCCAGAGGCCTCCACATCTGCTTCAGAGCCTGCCTCTCAGTCCACCACCGGTCAGCCTTCGTCTGCACTGCCAGCCCTCTCAAGGCTTGGTCTTATGGCCCAGCATACCAATGCCAAGGTAGACCAGCTCTTGAAAACCTTGCCTAATCTTATCAAACATGCCCTGACTCCGATACAAACGTCAGTGACAGCTCTCCAACAACAACAAACATTGTTTGGAGATCGCTTGAAGAAACTCGAGTTCAGGGTTGAAAAGATCGAGCGAGGCGAGGTTAGGGGTTTACCTCAGCTAAGGGAGGAGGTGGCGTCAATGAAGACCGAACTCCAAAAAATGCAAAATTTGGAGTTCGATCTATCATCCCTCCTCCCCAAAGAGGGTGATCAAGGAGCAGACACGGCTGCACTAGACCTGAGCATATACTTCACAACTCTGATGGCAGACATTGCACCTCCGACTGCCAGAATGTCCCAACCTCCAGCTCCTCCGGTACATGTTGATATCCATGATGAGGAGACATCCGGACATTCTTCAGAGTCAGAGGGAGAAGAGGCAGAAGAGGAGGAGTCATGGTCCGAGGAGGATGAAGGCCCTCAAGAGAAGGGCAAGCAGATTGCTGCTCCTACAGTGGAGGATGAGGAGCAAGCAAACATTCAACGGTCCATACAACAATCGCTAGCATATTTGGCCGCCTATGCAGATCCATCGGCCACTCAGCCATCAGCGGGCAAGGCTAGCAGCTCAGAGGCCCCAACTCTAGCTCCCGACCAGTCCAACATCCCTCCTTCGGCAGCAGAGGGTCAACTGGCTACTGATTCCCATAACGCTTAGTGCGCCCCAGGGAGCCCCTTGAACTCTACTTTATATTCATATGCATTGGGGATAATGCATGCTTTCGGTTGGGGGTGGTAGCCTTATCTGTATTTTTTTTTGTCTGTATAGTTGTATTTTTGTGATATTAGTAACTGTAGCATATATTAGTGCTTCATGATTTATGTACATAAGTTGTCTTTAATTAGTAGATAGTTTGCCATCTGTAGTGATTAGAAATAAAATTCCCCTTGTTTTTTCTTTGCCGGGTTCTTTTTCAAGGGTGTAATAGTAGAACCAGGACGGTAAAATGAAACATGTTGATCGGGCTGGTGTAATTGTCTAGTATCAAGCATGTGTGTCTGTATATAGATTATACCCTTTCAAAAGATCAACTGTGTAAACTTGAGGTTCGCTCTGTGACTGTATATCTACCTAGAGTTATGTATTTATATATGATGAAAGCCAAGAGTTGCCAAATGTTAACTCTAGGGCTTTAAACTATGTTAACCAAATAGTTTGTGTGCCATGTGTGTGAGCTCTTTGTATAGATAATTCTTGTGTTTGCCTCTGCCATCTAGAAGTTGCCCGGTTGGTTTTTCGACGCTTATAATAATTACACTTAGTTGGAGAGATGATCTTAGGTATTCTTTGTTTTATTTGTGAAACCTCTTTAGCCTTTCAAGCCTACCTTTGTATAAATAATATCACTAGTGCCCTATTCGATCCTTTAACCTTTTCTTTGGCTACCTCAATACAAACCTTTCCCTTTTTGTAAAATAATTACCTCTTTTGAATCTGTTCCTCCTTGAAAATTAAGAATTAGGCTAAAAGCCTAAGTTGGGGGTGGGGATCAAAATGGTAAGGTTGTGAATTGAGTGTAGGAGCATATACCTCAAAATGCTCATATGAAATTATGAAAGCTCCAGTAAAAAAAATAAGAAAAAAATAACTATCTGTGTATATTTATATAATTATGGAGCTGTGAAGAAAATTAGAGAGGTATTTAAGGTGGTTCCATATTGGGAACTAGATGCCAACGCGGCTATGGGGTTTGAAAAGAAACAAAGTATAAAAAGAAAAGAAAATGTGTTTTGTGTTCAAGGAGGATGTAGTCACTTATATCTAAATACTTATTCTACCCTTCCCTAAACCTACATTACATGCTTAAAAAGTCCTTATGTGATCTCCAACCGAGCGTTCTTAGAAGTAAGCGACGAATTAAAATAAGGGCAAGCCTATGGTATGGTATGTGATAACACTTGAAATTCTTTCTGAGAGTGAGTGTATTTGCGAATTAGTCCCTTTGTGTTGTCATTGTAAATATTGTGAGTTTGGGACTTTCTTTCTAGTGAGGGCACATAAACTGCGGGGTTGAACAAAAGTTGAGTTTTGAGTAAAACATAAGTGCACTCAGCTAAAGGTAGCATTTAGTCACTTTGTCTGAGGCTCAAAGTTCACAAGTTGATTAGTTTTCCTTGAATATATTGATGATTCAGGAAGGGTATAGTATTCGAAGATGCATGCTTGAAATACTAACAACAAACACTATCCAAGGTCATTATTGTTTCATGTTTTGTAAATGGAGTCTATAATAGGATAGTGTCGTCTTAGTTGCTTGAGGACAAGCAAGAGTTTAAGTTGAGGGTGTTGATGTCAAGTTCTTCTCTCGGACTGTCATCCTAAGGTCGTTTTAGTCATAGAAAGAGAAACACCCGCGATACGGGCGATTCAGAGACAAACAGTCGAAACCAAACTTGCCTTCAATGGCGACGCCGGCCGGCGACCTTCAGGCTGGCCGGCCACCACAAATCACCCACCAAATCCTCGATTATTCCCAAATCCTCAAGCCGACAATCTTAAACAAAGAACCAGAAGCGAACCCTAACAGGAAGATAGAGCCGATTCCGATCAAGAAACCAACATACATGCATGGACAACCAATAATCAGATACACCGAAGCTGAGGTTTCACGCATGAATATCATCGAAGGTTTACAGTTTGCTGTGCTGGGTAAATTTTCGTACGGTTGGCCAGATCTGCAAGAACTCAGAAAACTCATACCAATACAATGTGGGATCAAAGGAGAATGCAACATAGGATTTTTCAGAGAAAAACATGTGCTAATCCGGTTAACTCTTTGGGAAGATTTCATAAGAATGACTTCCAAAAATACCTACTACCTCAAAGCAAAGGATGGTGTCGAATACCAGATGCGACAATTCATCTACGACACAAAGTTTAAATCAGGAGAAGAAACATCTATGGCAATGGCTTGGATTTCTTTCCACACTTGCTTCCTACATACTATGTCAAAGAATGTCTCTTTTCTCTTGCTTCGGCAATTGGTAAGCCTTTACACTTAGATGCAGCCACAACGAATAAGACTAGGCCGAGCTGTGCAAGGGTTAAGGTATTGGTGGATTTGCTCGCAGAATTGCCCCAAAAAGTTAGACTAGATATTGAAAATGAATTGATGGGAGAAATCAGAACTGAATGGGTCAAAGTACAATATGACTATCTCCCAAAATATTGCAAACAATGCAGGATACAAGGACATGAAATGATAGAATGCTGGAAGGCACATCCGGAAATTTTGGCTGTCAGCAACGCTGAGGAACAAAGACAAAATGAGCTCAGGAAATCCAAAGGCAAAGAAATAACAGAAAGGGAGCATCCAATGAAGATTCTGACAAGCGGTAAGGTAGTTGGCAACATTGGCCCACAATGGAAAGAAATAAGAGACAACAGGAAGAATCGCACCAACACTGTTAAGCAAAGTCACACTCTTGAAAAGAGCTCGGAACAGCTGATAACTAGTAACAACTTCAAGGCTCTTGTTGAGGCTACTGAAAATGAGGCAGATGAGACAATGATTGGGAACAACAATCAAAAGGCAGGGGAGTATACTGTTGAGAAATGCAAGCACAATGAGAAACCTCAAAATCTTAGAGGAACATTCGGACCAACCCAAACCATCTCTGAAGTCACTCAACAAAATCAGTTAGCAGACAGTCTGGTTGATACTCAAAACTCAGGCACACCTAATAACAGCAAAACAACAAAGGACAGCAATGAACAAAGGCAGGAAGCTGACAATAAAACAGTAACCACAGCAGCAAAAGAAGCAAAGCAAAACAAAAAAGCCATCATGAAAGAAGAGAAATCAAAAGCTACCGAAAAGGCAATGGCACAGTTGAAATCAGCACACACAAGCAAAAAAAATGCCACAACAACAACACTAACACCCAAAGCAACATCAGATATCAGCATAGACAATCTGAGACCAAGCAGCAGCAAAAAAGACAAGGCACCTTTAGTAGAGAAAATAGGCAGAACAGAAGCAGGGACAAAGGAATCCACTGCTCAGTGGGTCCTAACGAACTTCCATAGCAATCTGAAGAAAGAAAACAGCACACAATCACTTGGCAACATACAAAAACCTGGATCAATGGAATCTGGCAATGCTGCCAATCAAAAACAAGAAAAACAATGCAAAGACAACCTTGAAGAAAGGAATCAGAATGGAAAAGAAACTGAGAGGCAGCTGAATCGAATTGAAGGGAAGTTATGGGCTGACCAGCAGGAAGAAGGATCAGAGGAAGGGGAACTTCCAGAAGGAATACAGAGTGAGGAAGATATGACTGATCAAAGAAGAGAACAACAGCAGCAAAAAGATAAACAGATTACAATAACAAGTCAAAACATGTCCATAAAGCCGGGATCTCTAAGAGCACAGCTACAGGCAATCTTCAAGCCTAGAGATATGTCATCTTCACAAAAGTTATTGAACACACTACCAGATAATGCGGGCAGGGACTTAGACGAAGAAAACACAATACAAAACCTCAGAAATGTAGCAAAACAGGGAGACTTATCACCAACACAACTCAGCAAGTTAACTGGAAAAGGAAACACAACAAGCAAGCAAACAAAAGAGAGCAAAGATTCTGCCTCAAAGACAAAAGTTTTGGGAAGGACAGCTGCACAAGCAAACAAATCACAATGAAGGCAATAATCTGGAATATAAGATCTGTCAGAACAATGCAAGCGTTTGAAAGATTGATCACACTCAACAACAAATATCATTTTGAATTCATTGGGATAATGGAACCAAAACAACAATTCAGAAAGCTAGAGCAGTACAGAAGAAGAATTGGCACAATGCAAGCAATTGCAAATGTTTCAAACAAAATTTGGGCTTTTGTAAATGAGGAATATCACATTTCAGTGCTAGCAGACACCACACAGCAATTGACACTGCAACTAACACACACAGTGACAAAGGAGAAACTAATCCTTACTCTTGTATACGCAAAATGCACATCAGAAGAAAGAGTGGAACTCTGGGACTCAATATATGATCTGTCGCGAGAAATCGAAAGCCCATGGCTAGTTGGAGGAGACT
>MCJB01052694.1:4372-26864 GCA_002018475.1 Nicotiana obtusifolia | reverse complement strand
TATTGATGTTGCTCCCTGTTGATATCACTGATGTTTTGATATCACTGATGGGAGTTGTTGGTATTACTGATGTTGTTGTTTGCTAATGGAATTTAGCTGAGTTCATGATGTGGTTTACTGAGTTCGCAATAATTTTAGCTGGAATCCGTCTACTAATGTTGTTGGTCACGTACTGCCATTAGCTCGTTAAATAGTATAATTGAACTTAGTGACCCTGTCGCCACATTACTATCATATCCTTTGCCAGTTAAATGTAGCTAAAATCGATCGAAATTGGGTGCAGAAGCTGTCTGAGTGATTGATTGATAATAGTACTGTTCTGTTTTGTTAACTGTGTTGAAATATGGACTAGTTGTCGAGAGGAGGGTGGTAGAACCCACCGATAATCTGAAGCATTTACCTTGTAATCACTTAAGATTTCTCGTATCAAGGTTATTATTCTGGGCAGTAACACTGTTAGGGTACAAATCCATGCTATAACTGTGTGTGTGTTCAACAACTGTGCTTGGCAACTGAACTGTGTTTGGTTTAGTTTTGAGCATGTTTGCTGTGAGGTTAATGAAAGGTTCGGTATGTAACTGTGGGTATTAATCTGCCAGCTGCGTTTGTAATCAGATAGCTGTGAGACTGTGCGTAGAAATGAACTCAGTGAAACATTGGTTATATATTCGTAATTGTATCGGGACTGTTTAATCCCTAGGAACAGATTCATTCTACTGCAAAATTTGAATTCGCAGTTTGTTTTTGTTGAGTTGGTTGTGCTGGAGAAATGGTATTGTTAGTATAAATTCAGATTACGACGTATTTGTGAAAATGTGTTGACCATATTTGCAATTAAATGGTGCTAACTTATCTACTGTAAAGCTTTCTTGTTGTAAAGGATGTTATTAAATGAATTTTCGAGTATCTTAGTCAAGATATTGACAGTAGCGCCTGTAAGGATATCATTACTAAGTTTAATAATGACATGTAGTATTAAAAATTACTTTAAGATAGTAGAGGTGTGCCATACCATTAATATCGATCATCTATGGCCCTCTTAGTTGATTAAAATGTAACATCGGCGCAAATGAGCCTTAACTCTTTAAATTTTAGTGATTAGGCCTTAAACACGATTAATTGTGTTGCCACTATGGGTACGGTTCCCGTGACATAGTGACAATACGAATTTCGGGGGTGCCTTTAGGTGACTCGATTTTAATAAATAAACTTGTGAATTAATTTGAGGTGTGCCATATCCAAATAAATATATGAACATATGGCCCTCATTAATTGAACATTTAGAAAATTGAGGCGTGCCATTTAGCAAATTCCATGGCCCTCGGAGAATCAAAAACGCGTAGTTTGCTTTAGGCGCGTTATTGTAATAATTAAATTTCCTAAATTCGGGTGTGCATTTATGTGACCCAAATCTAAAATCCCGATGTTCAATTGAAAGATGTCACAAATTACGGGTGCATTTATGTGACGTAATTCGTGACATATTTTGATAAGCATTGCAATTCTTCAATAATTTAAAAGCGGGAAAGCGGAATAAAGTAAAACGCACCATAGGTTAATAACAGGTATTAAAATCAGATAATAAGCCGATTATAACAATTAAGCGACCGTGCTAGAACCACGGAATCCGAGGGTGCCTAACACTTTCCCTCGGGTTAACAGAATTCCTTACTTAGAATTTCTGGTTCGCAGACTTCAAAAGAAAGTCGAAATCTTCCTCGATTTGGGATAAAATAAAACCGGTGACTTGGGACACCGATCTAATATTCCAAGTGGCGACTCTGAACAATAAATAATCCCATTTCGAATAATGTCACTTTAATTGGAAAAACTCATTTTATACATTTCCTTCCCGGGGAGTGTACGAAAAGAGGTGTGACAAATAGTCTAGAAATAGTCTAGCTTTATCGCTAATTTAACCATTTTAAAAATACTCAACTGCAGCACTAGTTGGAAGCATAAGACTAGTTTTGGTCAAAAGAACCAACTTGTATGCTGAGTCATCGCTTTAGCACTATATACGATCAGATTTTGTCTAAATTTCTCAGGATATATATGCCGTCATAGATTCGAAATTTCATAAATGATGATTAGTCATTGGAATGCTGACTACAACTTGTTGATTTAACATCAATAAATGGATCCATCTGGTCCCTAACTAAACCATTTTCAAGAAGATGATGTTTCTTGGATCTGTCCTTTGTTGTGAAAATCAGTCCGGACTTCTGCTTTTAGACATAATTTCATTGTCTAAATAGTTTGATAATTAGTTGGAAGGCATAACCATGTGTTAGTTCATGTGCTTTTGTCTCTAAACAGTGCCCGATCAGAACTCAACTACCCAAGTTATCTTTAACTGGTGCCTATGGAAAATGCATATTTAATGCAAATTACTAGGATTCAACATCTTGTCATTGGCCTATATATACATATACAAAGAAGCCTCTACCACCACAGCTCTCAGCAAAACTTGAAACCATTCAGAACTTTCCTCTGCTTTTAAGGTCCTCACTAGTTCTTTCCTTCATTATTTGCTCATCTACTATGTTGAACTAAACGACTATGGCTATGCGTATGCCTCGTATAATCAAGAAGTCTTCTACAGTTGGAGACGTTCCGAAAGGTCATTTTACAGTGTATGTTGGGGAGAAGCAGAAGAAGAGATTTGTAGTCCCTATATCATTCTTGAGCCAACCTTTATTTCATGAATTGCTTAGTCAAGCTGAGGAAGAATTTGGTTTCGATCATCCAATGGGTGGTCTCACAATTCCCTGTAGCGAGGATGTGTTCGTTTATCTTACTTCTCGTTTGAGGAACTGAAACAGAGACTTTCTTTCACAATTTTAAAAAAAAGTAAGGCAGGATTTGCAGTCTGTAAATTTTAGGAGTTAGAAAAAACAGTAGTTGATGTTAGAACGAGGAATGTTGCCTCTGACTAGGTAGATTAGTTAACTTATCTCCTCAAAGCCTGATCAGTATTCCATGTCAGGAAACAAATGACTCTTTACTTTTTTCTACTTCAAAGATATTGAAGTGATGAATCTTTTCAATTAATATTGGCTCCATTCAGTTACATTGGTATTTTCTCCTTATGGTTCCACATTTTCAAGTCTCATGGTTTGCTTTCAATCTTAAGCCAGAATCAAGTGAAATACAACAAGAAGTCTTTTTTCCTGTGGCTCAACTGCAGTATTTGAGAAGCAACAAAACCAACTGAACAATAAAAATAACTAGATAATGTGATAAAACTAAAGCTACCGTGCTCGCCCCACAGTTTCCTATTAACATGCGAAGCTCAACTGCAAAGAGCTTTGTTTTCCTAAAGATAATCCTGAATTAGTAGTTAATAATGCGCATTCAAGAAACCTGGTTCAGATTCATCACGTGATTCGTATTTGATGCTCTTATCGGATTGGGTGCTTGATTCCTTAGCTGAGCTAATGATTTAGATGCGGAATCTGAGTTGCCCCCACCCAATAACCAATAGGCCAAAAAAGGTTGCAGTCAATTGCCCTTCCCGTTATCATCAAACAGAAGACTACCATACATGCCTTTTGCCGGCAAGCTACCCTCGCCTACCTCATCTATAGGCATTTCTCTTCTTGAAAATGGTTTAGTATACCAAATGCTTTGTTTCATAAGTGGATGCGCATTGTTTCATAATCAACTTTTTAACACTTAAAAAGATTTTCTATTTATTTTTCAGCTTGGACTAGATTCAAGTTCAAATTAATGTCCTGGACCAGTCTGCTCTCACAAAATTAGTATTTCAGCAATTTCTTAGCTTCTCGTTATGACTGTGAAATTGATTAACCAAAGAGAAGTATGCCAAACTGGATTTATTATGCCTCTAAACAAAGATACTTTCTCTTTCTAACTTCAAATTGAGCTTCTGCATTTTCATGTAAGGCTATATTAACTGAGGAATTAGTGGATATGGTGCAAGCATTTGAAAACCCCTTATGACAAAATTAAACTATTTAATTAAGATTATTGAAATTTCAGTATTCTGTGCTTGAAAATATTGAAAAACAAGGAAGTGCAAAGAGGATAGCCGGGTAAATTGGAAAGAATGCACATTGTCATGGACGGCTTTCCAGCCATGCCCCATGACCCCTTGGACGCGCCCCGTGGCGTCCTGGCAAGCCTCCCAACACCCGGAGCCACGGTCGGCCCCGTGGTCTTGGTAGCTCCAAGTGACAAGCGCGCAAGCGCCTCTGTCGCCCCACTGACAGCCAGCCACAGTACCCAGCCACAGGCAGATGCCACCGCGTCGAGCGCGCAGACAACGCCTCGCGCGGACCCTGAGCCTGTGACAAAGTTGCTGCTGACGGACTTGTTTCTACTTTGTAGAAGACTAAGTCCTTTTCATTGTAAAGATAGAATAGATTTACTTTATTTTCTTTTAGTATGCACTTACAGCTTTCTTAGGACAACTCATGTAACTTTGGTTTATTTATTTTAAGCATTATTAGGGGGAACTAGCATTCAAAACTCTCTCTAGCAAGCAAGCATTTTTCTGTACCGGTGTCTCTCCCCCTCGATACCGCGTAGCTTTTGTAATAGCCTTTTTCATTTATACAAGCAAGCTCTTTTCTCAATTTTCTCTACAGCTCTCAATTCTCTCGTTGCTCACGATATTGGTTTTCCCGTACGGCACCGACAATCTAGTCTAGCGTACGGAGGGGACCTCAGTTGGCGGACATCAATCGGACTGACATCGATTGCTTAGCCTTACGTTGCCCTTCCAAGGAACCTCAGGAAGGCGCCGCGTAATAACATATTTGATCTTAGGTTACTAAAGCATACAGGCCATAGGGCTGGCTGTCCATAAATTTTTAAAATGTTAAGTTTGGTATATGAATTTAGATTCTCAGTTCAAAAAAAGTGCTGTTCAAAGTCAACTCATCATTCGATTTATAAAATCTGATCAATTCAAGGTGAGCTGTGCTCATAATTGCTACACCGCTTTAGATATAAGCTTCTAATATTCTTCAGACATTTCTTCTCTTGGTTGTTTCCCACAAAGTTAGTGCTGAGGTCCACACTTGCTCAGCAGTGGCACAACACAAGTAGACACTGGTTGGTTTTGCTCTTCTTTGACCTTCTTATTGATAAATGAATCTGGAGAAATATTCTAACTTTATCCAATTCTCTATTATTTCAAGTAATAAACCATGCAAATTTGGCCATTTTATAAGTATTCAACTGCAGCACTAGTTGGAACCATCAGACTAGTTTTTGTTCATAAGAAGCAACTTGTACCCTGAGCCGTCGCTTTACCACTATGGATGATCAGATTTTGTCTAAATTTTTCAGGATATGCCTTTATAGATTCGTATTTTATGATTAATCATTGGAATTCTGGATACAACTTGTTGATTTTAGATCCAGTAATGGCTAGAGGTGGTCCCTAAGTATACCATTTTCAAGAAGATGAGGTTACCTGAATCTGTTCTTTGTTGTGAAAATCAGTGGGGCCTTCTGCTTTACACTAATTCCAAAGTCTAAATAGTATGATAATGAGTTGGAAGGCAAAGCCATGTGATAATTCAGGTGCTATTGTCTTAAGCTGGTTCCCACATATTACCTATTCAATGCAAATTACTAGGATTCCACAACTTGTCATTGGCCTATCTATATAAACACATACAAAAAAGAGTTCACCATAACAGCTCTTAGAAAAACTGAAACCACACAAAGCTTTTCTCTGCTCTCAAGATCCTTACTAAGTATTATCTTTCCTTATTTTCTCATCTGTATTGAGCTAAACAACCATGGCTATTCGTATGCCTCGTATAATCAAGAAGTTTTCCACATCTGCAGATGTTCCCAAGGGATATTTTGCTGTGTATGTTGGGGAAAAGCAAAAGAAGAGATTTGTGATCCCCATATCATTCTTGAGCCAACCTTTATTTCAAGACTTGCTTAGTCAAGCTGAGGAAGAATTTGGCTTTGATCATCCTATGGGTGGTGTCACAATTCCCTGCAGCGAGGATGTCTTCATTGATCTTACTTCTCGCTTGAGTAGGATCTGAGGCTTTTATTTTCACAGTTTTGTGAAGAACTAACCTGGAAAGACACATCATTAGAAGTTAGAACCATACCACTGAAAATCAGATAGAGAGGAGGTGCTGTCAGCTGCAACAGTATACATCCCAATTTTGAATGTAATTTTTAGTAGCTGATGTCAAAGACACAAACAGCACATTCTTTAGCAAATGATAAGTATCTGTTTAGAGACATTCCTTAGCCAATTGATTTATCAGTATTCTTGTTGAACAAATTTCTTTACATGACTTCATTTTCTTTATAACAATGTAAATGGAGCTTCTAAAGCAGACACCTTCTCTGTAACTTTATCTGCAACAGAAGTTTCAATATATCAACGAAGTAACATTTAATAGATGACACTCCATTAGACAATTTCGTTCTCTGCTCTTCTTAAAACAAATCTCTGGCTTGGTTTATTAAAATTGTTGAGTTGTCCCACATCGGTGGGATTTGAGGTCTTTGGTCTCCTTATATGGTCTTGGACAATCCTCATCTCATAAATTAGCTTTTGTGGTTGAGTTAGGCCTAAGGTCTATTTATCATGGTATCAGAGCCAGGCCCATCCCAATTATTGTTACGGATGTTGGGCTAACATTATGAACTTTAGATATCATATCTGTTAATTAACTAAGCCTTTTAATATGTATTGAAACAGTGTTATCCCAATATATACTTTGTTCAAAGTACTCTAGATATGCTTCAACTTTTAACCTCGTAATTGCTCCATTATAATGTTCTCGGATTAGAAAAATTAATATATAATTTTTTGATGAGAAAGGTAAAGGATTCTATATCAAAATAAATTACAGAGAAACTTGCATGAGAATTATTTCTGGAGAAAGCTTCCTTTGAGATACCGCATATGGAACCATGTATTAAAAAAAGTGTTGTTCAAGCCAACTCATTCATTATCATAATTGCTTACCACATTAGAGATAAGCTTTGTATATTCTTCAGACATTTCTTCTCTTGGTGTTCCTAAATAATCAGTGTTGAGGTCCACACATGCTCAGCAGTGGCACAACACATAGCAGACACTGGTCTGACCAGAAACTCAGGGTGCCAAGTCGGCTGGGCCGGGCCTGGGTCCGTGGGCTGGGACCGTTTGGCCAGCTAGAGACGGGCTCGTGCCGGTTCGTGGGCTGATTCTTAGCTAGGAACCGTTAGGATCGGACCCGTTTGGCCCGCCAAAAGACCGGGACCACATAGGTCCCTTGGCAGGCCCAACAGATAGTTTTTTTTTAAAAAAAAAAAAAGAGCCGTTGGGGGTTAAAAAATAGCCATTGGGTATTTAAGAAATAGTCATTTAACCCCCTCAACTTAGTTTAACCTCAAACTTTTTATTATTACACATTTTCCCTATTTTCTACTATAAAAACCCCCTCATTCTTTCATTTTCTTACAAAATAAATATCAATCTATCAAAATTCTCTAATTTTCTTCTATACTTGCTACAATAGATTACTTTACAAAAAAATAATAGTGAAAAAAATTGTGAGGTTGCTACTATTGCTTACTTATTCCAAAAAATAGTCAAAGATATTGAGCTTGTTACAATTTGTAAAAAAATTATGAAGTTGGTGAATTGGAGTCTTCAAGTCTTCAACGATAATCAATTTTCAACAAGTTATTCGTCAATTCGGTAAACTTGTTCCAACTCTTAAGTCTTAATATTATAGTTTTGTTTGTTTTATTTATTTGCTATTGCTTGATTAATTAAGATGTTTTTCCTAAGAAATATTTTGGTAAAAGCAAGAATAAAGGAAAATCCTAGACTGACGAATCTAGTGGTACTGTTGTTCCTCCTCCCCTGCCCCCGGCTCCCCGAACCAAACCTCATACCCGTCCTACACCTGCTATTCTTGATACCGATAATAGTTTATTACCATTTAGCGACACTGAATTTTGCCATAATATTGCACCCGGTGAACATTTAGACCATGAATTAATGCCTATTCTAATAATTATAATACTATTGATGAAAATGATGATGAGGAAATTGATCTTGATGAGACTCAATCAGACGATGATACACCCATTAGTCATGCTCCTGATGTTGACCCAACTAGTGATAATGCTGCTAATCCAAATGATGACCCATCTGATACTCCCGTTACTGCCCCTACTTTTTCTAGAGAACCTACCAAACGGCAGGAAACATCTCCTGTTTGGCTTTTTTTTACTCAACTACTTCCAAAAAAATAAGGCTAAGTGTAAAACTTGTGGTATGGAGTTAGCTTTTAAATATACTGGATCGCGGTCGGGGACGGGATCTTTGGCTAGACACATAAAAAAATACCTTAAAGATAACTTTAGACATCAACATCTGAAAGCTTTGGCCGAGGGGAAAAATGTACCTAGTCCTAGTCAAGCTGAACCTAGTACCAGTTCAAATCAATTTCAACCGGAAATTAACATTGTTACCGGTGGTAACTGTTATGTGCTTACCCTATGATTTTCCTTCTGGCCCTGCTTTGTGCATTACATTAGAAATTTTTTTAATCCTACTAATAAAGGATTTCCTGGCACAATCGTAAAGAGTGATATTTATAAATATAAGCATGAATATGAACAATATTTATGTTATTTATTTACTCATATAAATTGTCGTGTTGCTATTACAACTGATATTGGTAGATGTAACAATGACTGTGATTACCTTACTGTTACATGTCATTGGATTGATGAGGATTGGATAATGCAAAAGCGCATAATTGCTTATAGAATAATTGCTTCACGACGCAAATTATTGCTAGCACAGTTACAGCTATTAGCAGATATTTTTTGCATCAGTGATAAAATAATGTCAGTTTCAATGGATAATGCCACAAATAACACAAATGCTATAGACTTGCTTACCACTACGCTGCATTCAGTAACATTTTTCATGTTTGATGTATTTGTCATATTTACCATTTAATTATGGGTAATGGTATGAGAATTTTAAATATTCAAATTGAAAAGGTTAAAATGGCTCTTAACTGGCTTTTTCATTCAAATCGTAGAAGTAGACTTAGAGAATATTTTAAAAGATGCAATGATTGTGGCCTAAGAGAAAGAAAGGTTCCTAAACCTTGTCCAACTAGATGAATTACATGTATGAAAGTTTGGTCGTGCATATGAATATAGAAACCCCATAAACTCAACATCTAATGCACGTGTAAGTGATGATGACGATTACCTTACGAATGAGGATTGGGCTAATGTTAAAATGCTTGTTGATTTTTTAGAAAATTTTCATATTGCTGCAAAAGAATTTTTTGGGTAATATTATCCTACTATTTCTAACTGTTTAGTTTATATTGCACAACTTGCAAATTTGTTTGCTCATTTTTTCACAGTTTATCAACTTGCTATTAATTCTATGAGAAAAAAGTTTTAAAAAATATTTTTTCCCTATTTTCCCTATTTATGGTGTTGCTTCTTTGTTAAATCCATGTATGAAATTAGGAGATTCTCAATTTTGGTATGAAACTGTTTATAAGGTTTAACACTTGAAGATGATGAGTTGCCTAAACTTCCGAAAGCAATAGCCTCAATTAGAACAAATGCTGAAACTATTTATAATGCTTATCAAGTTGCATTAAATCATGCTAGACCAAATGTTCCAACTCCTTCTTCTTCTGATTTTCAATCTTCTAAAAGAACTGCAGGAGTAAGAGGGCTTAGTGTTTGGGCGGGATTTAGGGGTTCTTTTGGTTCTCGTAGTAATGATTTTTCACAACTAAATGAGCTTGAAGTTTATTTGTCGTAGCAACTTGAGGAAGTGAATCCCGATGACACCTTTAATATTTTGTAATGGTGGAAGGAATAAGAAAAACACTTTCCGGTTCTTTCAAGGATGGCCCGAGATATTTTAACTATTCAAGTTTCAACAGTGGCATCGGAGAGCGCTTTCAGTCAAGTAAGACTTTGAATCGGTGATCATAGAGCATCTATGAGGGATAGCTTGGAAAAATTAATACTTTTCAGAGATTGGATCCATTCGGAAAGAAGAAATTTTGGACTTTCTGAATCACAACCAGAGGTAGACGAAGCTTACAAAGAAATACTAGTTGAACTTGCTGAGGATGCTGCTTCGCCCGACAATGGAAGCAGCGATGACCAAGCTACTTTTCCGCCACCACCAACGGGACTTCCTCCGAACCTTGAAGGATTTATGAAGTTTGCAAGAGATAGCATGTAACTTGTATGAACAAAAATTAGTATGTATTATGTAACTTCTATTTTGGCACTTCTTGATTCATTCCTTTTTCTTCTCAATGATGGTATTAGCACCTTGTTGTGCTCATTCCATAGGGGGGAGGAAGACTAAGAAAGATTTTTTTTTTATTGCCATAATAAAATTACAAGGCATTGCTTTGAATATCTTTTTATAATATTTTTGTCTTTAAATTTGAATTAAAAAATTAGGTCACAATTCTAAAATAAAATTACAAGGCATTGCTTTAAATGTTTTTTTAACATCTTTTTGTCTCTAATTTCTATTTAATTTTTATAAAAATTACTACTTAACCGTTGGGCTCATTTAGCCCGTTGGGACCGCGTGCCCGACCCGTTTAGCGGGGGCAGGAGTTCGTGGGCCCCGTCCCGGACCGGTTCCTACAAAAAGCACGTTTAGCCCGGGACTGTTTAGCACGTTTATTTAAGGCCCGGGACCGCGGCCCACGAGACCAGCCCGTTTGGCCCATTTAGGGCTCAACCCGGCCCACTTAACACGACCTTCTTGTTGATAAATGAAACAGGAGAAATATTCCAACTTATCCAAATCTCTATTATTTAAAAAATTATGATCCTAACTTGACCATTTTATAGGTATAGTGGAAGTCTTCAACTGCAGCACCACTTGGAACCATAAGTATTCAGTTTTTTGTCATAAGAACCAACTCGTATCCTGAGTCATCGCTTTAGCGCTATGGACGATCAGATTTTGTCTAAAATTCTCCGGATATGCCCCCTCATAGATTCAGATTTCATGATCAGCCATTGGAATAGTGACCACAACTTGTTGATTAAACATCAAGAAATGGCTCCAGGTGGTCCCTAACTAAACCATTTTCAAGAATATGAGGTTTCCATCTGTCTGTTGTTGTGAAAATCAGTGGAACCTTCTGTTTTAGACGAGTCTCAATGTACAATATAGTATGACAATGAGTTAGAAGGCAAAACCATGTGATACTTCAGGTGCTATTATCTTCAGCTGGTGCCCACATAATACCTATTCAATGCGAATTACTAGGATTCTACAACTTGTCATTGCCCTATCTATATAAACACATGAAAAGAAAGCCTCTACAACCACAACGCTCAGCAAAATTTGAAACCATTCAAAGCTTTCCTCTGCTTTCAAGATCCTTACTAGTAATTATTATCTTCCCTATTTGCTCATCTACTATATTGATCTAAACGACTATGGCTATCCGTATGCCTCGTATAATCAAGAAGTCTTCTACAGCTGGAGATGTTCCAAAGGGACATTTTGCTGTTTATGTTGGAGAGAAGAAAAAGAAGAGATTTGTGATCCCATTATCATTCTTGAGTCAACCGGCATTTCAAGACTTGCTTAGCCAAGCTGAGGAAGAATTTGGCTTTGATCATCCAATGGGTGGTCTCACAATTCCCTGTAGCGAGGATGTGTTCGTTGATCTTACTTCTCGCCTGTGTAGGATCTGAGGCTTTTGCTTTCACAGTTTTGTAAAGAACTAACCTGGACTTCCAGTTTGTACATTAGAAGATTTAGGAAAAGGACACCATTTATATGATATCACCGAAAATTAGATAGAGGGGGCTACTGTTAGCTGCAACACTAGATCCCAATTGAATGAAATTTTGTAAAGATTTAAGCATCATATTCTTTAGCAAATGAAGTCTGTTCAGATCCATCCTTTAGTCAATTGGTTATTTAATGTTCTTGTTGGAGAAATTTCTTAATTACATGACTCCATTTATCCATAACATGAAAATTGGAGCTTCTGAAGAAGACACCTTCTCTGTGAGTCTGTGACTTTATCCTGAACACTGAAATATTTTGGGCAATGGCAACAAAGAGAACTTTGTATCTGCAATAGCAATTTCATAACATCAATGAAGTAACAGTATTAGATCACACTCCATCAGACATTTTCCTTCTCCACTCTTTTCAAAACAAATCTTTCGCTTAGTTTACTATAATTCTGATCTGAAAAGTTTTAATCATCAGATTAAATGACTTTGATATGAGAAACAGGAATTGTATTTACTCAAGTCAACTTATTTCTAAAAGCATGGATTAGCACAACTGTATTTACTCTATGGTTCCTAAAATTGTGGCTATCTAGAAGTAACTAATGTTGGTTGTTGCAAGTTATTGAATCCAAACCCATAACTATATGTGTTTTAAATACTTCAACAAAATATATTTTTGGCATATAAGTTTTTCCTCCAAAGTAAAGGGCAATCCTGGTGCATTAAGCTCGCGCTATGCGCAGGGTTCGGGAAGGGCCGGACCACAAGGGTCTACTGTATGCAGCCTTACCCTGCATTTCTGCAAGTGACTATTTCCACGGCTTTTTCCTCAAAAGTATACCTCATAATAGAGTTTTTGGTATATCCAATCAACTAAGACTTGTGATATTTTTAATAGATGTATGAGAGTAGCCAAATGTTCTGGATTAGGTTCAGGACCAAGCTAGGAAGCAAGTGAAACATCCCACTTCCCTTTGTCCTATTGGTATGTTGTTATGGATATTCCATCTTGTCAATGACAAGAAATGTGTAGGTGTATATTTGGAAGTGAACAATCACAACTAGGTTACATCTCTTATTTGGCAATTAGATTGTGATGAATGCTACGTTCTAACTTCAGACAAAAGGTAGGGTCTGATGTCTTGATCTTATATGGACTAAAGATATGAATAGTTTGACAATTAGTTGGAAGGCAAAACCATGTTACTTCAGATGCTGTTGTCATCCGGGGGTGCCCACGAAATAACTCTTCACTGTCAGCAGAATTCTTTGAGTTGCTAGTTGGCTTATATAAACACATTCCAAGAGGTGTCTACCATCACAGCTTCAGCAAAACTTTAAAGTACTCAAAGCTTTTTCTGCTATTGAAGTCTTAATAGTTTTTCTTTTCGTTCTTTGCTCATCTATATTGAACCAAACAACCATGGTGATTCGTATGCCTCGTATAATCAAGAAGTATTCCACATCTGGAGATGTTCCCAAGGGATATTTTGTTGTATATATTGGGGAAGAGCAGAAGAAGAGATTTGTGATCCCCATATCATTCTTGAGCCAACCTTTATTTCAAGAATTGCTCTGTCAAGCTGAGGAAGAATTTGGTTTCGATCATCCAATGGGTGGTCTCACAATTCCCTGCACTGAGGATGTCTTCGTCGACCTCACTTCTCGTTTAAGGAACTGATAAAGAAATTTGCTTTCACAATTTGTAGAGTAGAAAAGCAGGATACTATAACATACTAAGTTAAAGGTAGGGCCTACTGTCTTGAACCAATGTGACTTAGAGTCATCAATACTTTGGCAATGAGTTGAAAGGCAAAACCATGTTACTTCAGGTGCTATTGTCTTCAGCTGGTACCCACAGAATTAACTCTTCACCACTGATTAACAGGATTCTCTTAGTTGCCATTGTCCTATATAAACACTTTCAAGAAGGTGTCTACCACCACAACTCTCAGCAAAACTTAAACATAGTCAAAACTTTCTCTGCTTTTGAGGTCTTTAGTAGTTCAATTTTTTCTCCCTTAGTCTATACTAAAGCCAAAATAATCATGGCTAGTCGCATGCCTCGTATAATCAAGAAGTCTTCCACAAATGGAGACGTTCCAAAAGGCCACTTTGTTGTGTACATCGGGGAGAAGCAGAAGAAGAGATTTGTGATCCCTATATCATTCTTGAATCAACCGGAATTTCAATACTTGCTTAGTCAGGCGGAGGAAGAATTTGGCTTCGATCATCCAATGGGTGGTCTCACAATTCCCTGCACTGAGGACGTCTTCATCGACCTTACTTCTCGTTTGAGGAACTGACACAAAAACTTGCTTTGAACAACTTTAGAGTAGTAAAGCAGGATCTGCATATAGTTGAAGAGTTAGAGAAAACTGTAGTTAATGTTAGAATGAGAAATGTTAGTGAACTTCAGTCAACAATGCCTGATCTGTTATTTATGTCAAAGAGATGAATGACTCTTTACTTTTTTCTACTTCAAAGATAATGAAGTACTGAATTTTTTCCACTTGATGGTTCCATTCTCTTTGCAATGGTACTTCTTGTACTTGTGATTCCATATATTCAAGTCCCGTGTTTTTCTTTTTACAGCGGCGAAAGAGATTTGCTTTCCTAAGATATTCCCAAACCACTAGTTAACAATGTGCTCGAATGCATTTCTGACTTTTAAGTCACAGGTGAATATATGTGGTTAATCCAATTTATAAAAGGATGAGTCTCTTTATTCGTAATTCATCAGTTCCAAATAGACCTTCATATGATCGTATTTTCTCTAATAGTTTAAACTTATAGATAAGATTGTCCCATAATTTACCAGTTCCAGACATACCTTCACCAAGCAATTTCCTCTAGCATCTATTTTTCTTCCCGTGATTAGATTCATACACTATTTACCATGCTAAAACTCAGATATGTATCTTTAGTCCAAGGAGGTCAATGACTAAATCATTCGGTCTCAAATTATTAGTACAGCACAAGGACATATATATATAAGGCAAAGTCATATGATCCTTCATATGCTACTGTCTTTCATAGGCATCAACCAAACCATCTTTCACCACCTATTTTGGGATTTTTTGAGCACCATAATCAGAAGCTTCATGCTAGTTGCCCTATCAACAGTGCTTTTAAATTCTCAATTACTACTCCCTCTGTTTCAAATTAGACGAGGTACTTTCTTTTTCAGTCTGTTCCAAAATAAATGACACATTTCTAAATTTAGAAATTATTCAACTTTAAACTCTTCATTTTACCCATTATACCCTTAAGAACGAAGCTTTTATAACCACAAAAATGTCATGACCCCAAAAAGCTTTTAAGACCACAAGTTTCAAAAATCTTCTTTTTTTTACTTAAACTCCGTACCGAGTCAAACTATCTCATTTAAATTGAAACGAAGGCACTACTAGAAAGATGCCAAAAATCGTCCACCAAAACCGACCGAAATTGGTCGGAAATATAGGAAAACCGACTGATTTCTGGCCGGATAGTGGTCGCTAAGGTGTTGCAGCCGAAGACGGCTGCAATTTTTCGGCTGAAGTCGGTTGGTTGACCGCTTTAACTGACAACTTTTGTTGAAAAAATAAATATACCGACTGAAGTTCGGTATTATTTAAATTAATTTTTATTTATTTTTCACAATAGCGACCGACTTTGGTCAGTATTGTAAATATATAATAATTTTGCATTTCTTTGTAAATTTTAACAGACCGATTGAAATCGATTGGAATAATTAAAAAATAAATATAAAAAAAAAGTTATTTCCGAGTCGATAATTCCAAATTTCTGCAGATTTCACATTGAAATTACCGACCGAAGTCAGTCGGAAATTATGAATTTCTAGGTTTTAATATGAGAATTCCGATAGAAATCGGTCGGTTTTCTGGGTAAAAACCCGGCAGAACATGCCCGCTTTTAAGCTACACTATCTGCCATTTACAACTAATAACCATCCTATAATGATAGCATTACATTGCTGCCATTCAACCACAATTAACCAACAACAACAACAATTAACCAATAAAACAACAACAATATAACCAACAACAACCACAACAACAATGCTAATAACAACCACAACTACAACAACAACACTAATAACAACTACAACCACAACAACAACGCTAATGACAACCACAACCACAATAACAACACTAATAACAACCACAATAACAACGCCAACCACAAAAAAAACAATAAAAATGCTCAATAACAAAATAATATCAACAATTCAATCATCATTTAAAACTATTCCAACTAAATATTCACTAGTTCAAGACTTTGTGTTAGTAATACACACAATTCAATGAGTGTTTTGGATTGCATCATCTCCATCTTCACTACTAGAAGCTTCATCGTCGGCATGGTTCGAAGGATCACGACGAGAAGGATTAGCATTCTGGGGAAGGCTCACGAAACGGGGGAATGGGGAAAGAACTACTAGCAAGAAGATTGGCTAGCTGACCTTGAAGGAGATTAAATTGCTGGTCCCTCTTTTCTAGCTGAACTTGAAGGGTATCAAATTGTTTATCTCTCTTTTGTTCTTTAGACTTTGTCTCTTCAATCTTTGCTGTCAGCTTTGCGATCTTCTTCTCCATAGACGAGATAGCCGACCTATCAATTGCCTCGCCTTTGGCGGAAGTCCCTGTACCTGGATTTTGCAATCCAACCCTATAGCGCCGAAATGATATCTATGGAAGGTTGTATGTTATCCCCTTTTTAGGACCACCGACAATAACCAACCATATCTTCTGCGCTTCTTCATCTGAAATGGGGGTCGCTCGCCTTGCTCATTCGGTGGCAAGCAATTAGTGTACTCCTCCACAATAATCTTGTGGCGACCCTTTATTTATAAGATAGAAAATTATTAACTATATAATATTATAAACATCAATTTCAAGTTATAGTAGTTATGAAACTTACATATGTAGTATTCGCCCGGTCCTCGACCCATTTAGTTGGATATGTCGGTGTTTTCTTCTTCCGGATGTGAGTCTCCATGAAGAACTCATCATGATTCATCTTCCTCCCATATTTTTTTTCCTACAAATATAATAAAACATGTTAACTAAATTAAAATATATAAATATAATTTGATAAAAATAGAATTCACTATTTTAAGGAATTACCAGTAGTCTCCTTGCGGTCTCAATGCTCCTTGCACCCACACAGTGCAAGGAGCCACACTCTCAGATGCTCGGGCCTTCTTTCCCTGTTCACTCTTCTTCTCGAACTTCTCAGTGGTCCACTACCTCAACAGATCCTCCCATATGTGCAGTAGAACACATTAAGGCTTCTTGCTCTTCTTTCGAGCAGAATAGAAGGAATCGGTAGTCTCTTACGGCATTTGAACTCAAAATTTGCAAGAATGGCACTGGTCCTCCCGGGCACACTTAGTCTACAAATGAAGTGTGTAACGTTAGATGAAAATATTATTTATATAATACTTAAATAGATAAAAATTGTATTAAAACCTCAAATTGGTCGAAATTTTGCTGCACGGGCTCTGGTGGAAGGTCACTCCAAGTTGCATAGGGTGAATCATACAACCGACCAAGAGCTTCAGTGATTATCTTTGTAGTCCGATGATTAGGTATGAACCTGCAACATAGCAATTACATTAAATAAACAAGACTAGCTATTAAAATTCAGCAAAAATAAGAAGTAATAAATAGATCTTACTCATTGCATGGGCTTGATGAACATCCTATGATAACAATCATACTGCACTTCTTCTGGATCATCTTCCTCCGATGAATCTAAAGCGTGCGCAGAAGGGGAGGCATCTGGCTCAGTGCTACTATCCCGAAGGCGAAGTCTAGAAATGCTAGGGGATGAACTCCATGGAGAGGGAGACGGGGCCGCTGATGAAGATGGCCGCGATCTAGACCCCTGCTGCGATCCGGCTGGCTGAAACCTAGATGAATACAACTTAATATAATTGGATACAACTTAAGTTGTAGTCAATTATATTAGGTTGTACTAATACAATTTAATTCAATTATAGTAAGTTTTAATCGAATATAATTGAATTTTCAATCGATCCACTGATGAAGTTTCTAGGCAAAGTACTAATAAGGTGATCGAGAATAAAACATTCAAGACTGTGTTGATTGTACACATCTTGGAGCATCTAGTTACTCATTATATCGGAGCATCTAGTCACTTAAACTCCAAGATTTATTTTCTTATTTAGTCACCGATCAAGCATTCGAGTATGAACAGTTGAGAATAAATCATCAACGCTAGTGATATGTATGTAAGTCTAAATTATCATAAATGAAATAAAATCATACACTCTATTAGAATCTATTACACGTATACGGATATGAAGTGTAATTTATATAAAAGCACACGGATGATAAACATTATATATATAATTGATCGAGTGTAATTGATATAGTAGTTGTATCCAACATGCTTTATATATATATATATATATATATATATAGAGAGAGAGAGAGAGAGAGAGAGAGAGAGAGAGAGAGAGAGAGAGAGAGAGAGAGAGAGAGAGAGAGAGAGAGAGAGAGAGAGATTGTAAATAACAATAATTTATAAGTGGTTGAAAAAAATAATTGACCCTGGGCGGAAAAAATTAAATCAAAATTTGCGACCAAATTCGGTCAATATACTTGAATTTTTTTAATTAAACTTTTTTTTGGTAGATAATATGCAAAGTCTGACCAGGTCTTGGTCAAATATTGACCAACTTCCAACCGACATAAATCAAAATTTTTATATGTATCAGACAAAGCACTGTTTCTTTATTGTGGAA
This sequence comes from Nicotiana obtusifolia, assembly GCA_002018475.1. Classification (NCBI taxonomy): domain Eukaryota; kingdom Viridiplantae; phylum Streptophyta; class Magnoliopsida; order Solanales; family Solanaceae; genus Nicotiana; species Nicotiana obtusifolia. The sequence goes on along the minus strand of MCJB01052694.1, from coordinate 8,308 downwards.
CCACTATTTCTGACCGAAAGTGGTCCCTATTTTTTAGTAAAAAATTTTATTTGACTTATGCGACCAATCTAGATATTTTTGGACGGTAAAATGAATTGCTTTCAACCTTCTGGGGCTAATGATAATTACTGAAAAGAAATTGGAGAACCCCCATATTTTGGATCAAGGTCTAGACCTAAGCTAAGAAGCACTTGGAAGTTGGAAATTAGCGTGATAGAAAATTATTTTATTCCCTCAAGGATAACGCTTACAACAAAACCATGCTAACATCTACGAATTTTCGGGGATGTGTATCTAGACACAAATAATCACATGGTAGTACAATTCCTCTTTAGCAAGTTGATTTTGAAGGATAATCTTGTTCCAGGTTCAAAGAAATTACTGCTGATGTCCACCCATTCTCAACTGCAGCACCACTTGGTACCATGAGAGTAAGACAGTAGTTTTTTGTCATAAGAACCAACTTGTATACGCTGTCCCTCGAAATATTGCCTGATTTGTTCTTCTTGTCTTCAAAATATCAACCTCGGCATGTCCAGAAATTGTTTACGAAGAATGCAGTTGTGTTGTTCGATGAAATTCCTGTAAAGAACAATTCCTTTCAGGCTGCACTGAAGATAAGATGTGGGTGAGGGGCCTTGCATCGGCGAGAAGATTTCATTTCCATGCTGATGTTCATTACCAGCCCGTGCATCTTGTGAGTTGCTCTTCTGTTTTACAGCTCTGCCTTCTGATACCATATATAACAAATAAACCGCCCAATGCTCGGACCAAACCATTTAGAAGTATAGATTACTTGAACATTAAAATAATCCAAGAATTGAAATAATCATGTACTTGCCTAAATCAATTTCTTAGCTTGCTGCTTTTTGTTGGTTCTACTCTTCACGTGCTCTGGTTAAAGTTGACGCGCTTGTGTAGTTGCTAAGATTATCATTTGAAATTATAGCTTGAGGATGAATTAAGCTTTCCGTTTGTCTCTGTCTCTTGTATCACACAGATCATAGCTCTGGCTGTTCATAAATACTTAGAAGTTTGGTATAGGAATTCAGATTGCTAGTAAAGTGCTGTTCAAAGTCAACTTGTTTATTAGATTTATATAATCTGATCATTTCAAGGTGCACTGTGTCAATTGATTTTCTGGACAAATTTAAGCCAGCATATCATTCTTGTACCAGTCTATTATCATAATTTTCTGGCCAGATTAAAGATAAGCTTCTGCGTTTTTCTCTTGCTTGTTTCCTACAAAATTAGTGCTGAGGGTCGACCAATGCTCATCATTGGCACAGCACAAGTAAACACTGGTTGGTTTTGTGTAGCTTTGACCAGAAACATTGCATGACCTATGACCTTATTATTGATGCCTTATCCAATTTCCTATTTCCAGTAATAATCATCACAATTTGACAATTTTATAAGTGTTCTCAAAGTCTTCAACTGCACCACCACTTGGAACCATAAGAGTAGATAGATTTTTTTCATAGGAACCAACTTGTATCCTGGGCCATTGCTTTAATTAGCACTATAGATGGTCAAGTTTCGTCCAAATTTTCTCAGGACATGCCCTCATAGATTCGCATTTGATGATCAATCATTTGAATTCTGACTACAACTTGTTGATTTAACATCAAGAAATGGCTAGAGGTGGTCCCTGACTAAACCATTTTTCAAGAAGATGAGGTTTCCATATGTTCTTTGTTGTAAACATCAGCGGGACCTTCTGCTTTTAGACTAGTCTCAATGTATAAATAGTATGACAATGAGTTGGAAGACAAAACCATGTGATACTTCATGTGCTATTGTCTTTAGCTGGTGTCCACAGAATACCTATACACATAAGTAAGATTTTATAACTTGTCATTGGCCTATATAAAGAAGGGTTACAATAACATCACTCAGCAAAACTTAAAATCATACAAAGCTTTTCTCTCCTTTCAGGGTGCTTACTAATTTCTCATCTATATTGAACTTAACAACCATGGCTATCCGTATGCCTCGTATAATAAAAAAGTCTTCTAAATCTGGAGATGTTCCGAAGGGTCATTTTGCTGTTTATGTTGGGGAGAAGCAGAAGAAGAAATTTGTAATCCCCATATCGTTCTTGAGTCAACCTTTATTTCAAGACTTGCTTAGTCAAGCTGCAGAAGAATTTGGCTTTGATCATCCAATGGGTGGTCTCACAATTCCCTGCGGCGAGGATGTCTTCATTGATCTTATTTCTCACTTGAGTAGGATATGAGGCTCTTCCTTTCTCAGTTTTGTAAAGAATAGGATTTCCAGTTTGTACATTATAGGAATTAGGAAAGACACATTATTTATACCATATTACTGAACATTAGATAGATGGGGCTACTGTCAGCTGCAACAATAGATCCCAATTTTGAATGTAATTTTCAGTAGCTAATGTCAAAAAGACATACAGCACATTCATTAGCAAATGAAATCTGTTCATATACATTCTTTAGCTAATTGGATTTTCACTATTCTTGTTGGATATTTTTTTTTCAAGCCTCCATTTTCTCCATAACATGAGAATTGGAGCTTCTAAAGTGCTAAAAGTCTTTAATAATTAGCTCTAAAGGAGTCACCTCATCTGTGGCCTTCTTCTGAACACTGAAATGTTTTGGCAATGACAACAAAGAAAACTTAATATTTGTAGCAGAAATTTCAAACTATCAAATAATTGACATCAATAGATCACACTCCATTAGATATATTTTTTTTGTGGTCTTTTAAAAATAAATCTCTGGCTTGATTTATTAGAATTTCTACCGAACAGCTGAAAAGCTTGGATAATTCTGATCGTGAAGTTAAATAAATCATCAGATTAGAACAACTTATGATATGAGGATAAAAAATTATATCTGTACATATTTTCTGTCCATAAGTTTTTGTGTTTTACATACTTCAATGTATAAAATCTAAATACCTGAATTGCATGTTGCCCGGTAGAGTTCTTTATAATTGAAGAGTAACTAGACCAAGCAATTAGAAGCGCCTTTTTTGTTTCTTTTTTCTTCATCTTTACTATTCAGGAGCTAAAGTTCACCTTTATCCTCTTTCATTTTTTTTAATCTTGCTATATAAGTTTGTTGCACAAAGCCTAAAACATAATTGAATTCCCAGAATTAATCAAATTTGTATGTCAGTACATGAGATGTACATCAGATGTTGGTTCTTTTAAGCATACCTCATATCAGGTGTCTTGTTTGTTATAATCTTAGGAAAGAGTTCCTAAACCACTATACCAAATAATACTCCTATATTATCCTTATACAAAATTGTGACATTCTTAATAGATGAGATAAGAGTAGCCAAATATTTTGGATTAAGTTCAGGACCAAGCTAGACAGCACCTGGAAAGCTGGAACATCCCACTTGCCTTTGTTCTATTGGTTCTGGTGATGGCTATTCCATTTTATTTGAATAAATTCTTACTCGAAAACCATGTTAATGACAAGAAATGTCTATGTGTATACTTAGAACTCTAGGATACATCTTTCTTTAGCAATTTGGTTGTGAGGCATGCTATGTTCCAACTTCAGACAAAAGGTAGGGCCTGATGTCTTGATCTTAAATGGACTAAAGATATCAATACTTTGAAAATTAGTTGGAAGGCAAAACCAAGTTACTTCACGTGCTATTGTCTTCCCTTGGTGCCCACAAAATAACTCTATGCTATTGATAGGATTCTCTGAGTTGCCATTTGGCTATATAAACACACTCGAAGAATGAGTACTACCACAGCTCTCAGTTTAAAACAGTCAAAGATTATTTTTCTGCTTTTGAGGTCTTTAGTAGTTCTTCTTTTCCTTCTTTGCTCTAATACATCAAAAAGAAAAGATCATGGCTATTCGTATGCCTCGTATAATCAAGAAGTCTTCCATAGCTGGAGATGTTCCAAAGGGCCATTTTGCTGTTTATGTTGGAGAGAAG
>MCJB01052693.1:1978-24180 GCA_002018475.1 Nicotiana obtusifolia | reverse complement strand
ATCACCAAATTTTTTGCAAGATCACTCAATGGAGCATGCATCAACCAACTAGAAGTACAAACACACATGAACAGAATGGGAGACCTAGAAGTACCTCACTTTGATTTTGTACAAAAGTATATCTATCATCTATATAAGATAGATATACATCATCTTATAGTAGGTCGGACACACTTTGTACCTACTGGACACATTTTGTATTTTTGTATCTATAAGTTAAGGTACATTTTCTTTTTTGGGGAGGTAAGGTTTATGTCCCCCTCCCTCTTTGTAAATCCCTTTTAACTAACATAAATAAAAGCTCTTTAAATCAAAAAAGAAAAAAAAAGCCTTCTTAAAAGAGACTAAGGGTCTCATTTATTAGCGATTTCACTCCGAATGCAACTTACTCAACTTAATTACCTAAAACACGGATAATAAGGCATAATGATACAGAAATTGGGGAAGCCGAAGCAGTAACCCCTGAGACGATTAACCGGGTCGTCACATTCTCCCCCTTTTAAACAAACGTTCGTCCTCGAACGGGTCAAGAGACATACCCGAAGTTTCAAATAGGTGAGGATATTTGCTCTGCATCTCCCGCTTGGTTTCCCAAGTAGCCTCTTCCACAGACCAACCTCTCCATCGGACTTTCACTGAAGCTATCTCCTTGGACCTCAACTTCCGAACCTGACGATCCAAAATCGCCACTGCCTCCACCTCATAGGTCAAATTATCATCCAACTGAATCGCGCTGAAGTCCAAATCCTCAATATACTTTCGGAGCATAGAAACATGAAACACTGGGTGTACACTCGACAGACTGGGTGGCAAAGAAAGCTCATAAGCCACCTCCCCAACTCTCCGAAGTACTTCAAACGGTCCAATGAACCGAGGACTCAATTTCCCTTTCTTTCCGAACCTCATAACACCTTTCATGGGCGAAACTTTCAGCAAGACCTTCTCGCCAACCATGTAAGACACATCTCCAACCTTTCTATCGGCATAACTCTTTTGCCTCGACTGTGCTGTGCGAAACCTTTCCTGGATTACTTTCACCTTCTCTAGAGCCTCTTGAACCAAGTCGGTTCCCAATAACCTAGCCTCGCCGGGCTCGAACCAACCAACCAGAGATCTACACCGTCTCCCATACAGAGCCTCAAATGGAGCCATCTGAATACTTGACTGATAGCTGTTACTATAAGCGAATTCTACAAGAGGCAGAAACTCATCCCATGAGCCTCCGAAATCAACAACATATGCACGCAACATGTCCTCCAATATCTGAATGGTACGTTCTGACTGCCCATCCGTCTGAGGATGAAATGCTGTGCTCAATTCCACCTGAGTACCCAACTCCCTCTGCACGGCTTTCCAGAACTGCGAGGTGAACTGAGTACCTCTATCAGAAATGATAGAAACTTGAACACCATGCAGCCGAACAATCTCTCGGATGTAAATCCTTGCCTACCATTCTGAAGAATAGGTAGTACACACAGGAATAAAGAGCGCGGATTTGGTCAGCCGATCCACAATCACCCAAATAGCATCAAACTTTTTCAAAGTCCGCGGGAGTCCAACAACAAAGTCCATAGTGATCCGCTCCCATTTCCACTCAGGAATAGCTATCTGCTGAAGCAAACCACCTAGTCTCTGATGTTCATATTTTACTTGCTGACAATTGAGACATCGAGCTATGAATCCCACAATGTCTTTCTTCATTCTTCTCCACCAATAATGTTGTTTCAAGTCCTGATACATCTTTGCGGCACCCGGATGGATGGAATACCGTGAGCTATGGGCCTCCTCAAGGATCAATTCCCAAAGCCCATCCACATTAGGTACACAAATCCGGCCCTACATTCTCAAGTCCCCATCATCATCGGTGGTCACATATTTAGCATCATCATGCTGAACTCTGTCCTTAAGGACAAGCAAATGCGGATCGTCATACTGACGTTCCTTGATGCGATCATATAACGAAGACCGAGAAACCACGCAAGCCAACACCCGATTAGATTCCGAGATATCTAATCTCACAAGCCTATTGGCCAAGGCCTGAACATCGACTGCGAGAGGTCTCTCTCCAACTGGAATGTATGCCAAACTCCCCATACTCACTGCCTTTTGGCTTAAATCATCGGCCACCACATTGGCTTTTCCCGGATGGTATAGTATAGTGATGTCATAATCCTTGAGCAATTCTAACCATCGCCGCTATCTCAAATTTAGATCCTTCTGCTTGAACAAATGTTGTAGGCTACGATGATCAGTGAACACCTCAGAAGATACGCCGTATAAGTAATGCCTCCAAATCTTTAAAGCATGAACTATGGCAGCTAGCTCCAAATCATGCACAAGGTAGTTCTTCTCATGAGGCTTCAATTGACGAGAAGCATAAGCAATAACTATACCCTCCTGCATTAATACACAACCGATCCCAATTCTTGAGGCATCACAATAGACGGTATACGAACCTGAGGCTGACGGTAGAACCAATACTGGAGCTGTGGTTAGGGATGTCTTGAGCTTTTGAAAGCTCTCCTCACACTTAGCCCGACCATACAAATGGAATACCCTTCTGAGTCAATCTGGTTAAGGGCGATGCAATGGTTGAGAAACCCTGAACAAACCGGCGATAACAGCCTGCCAACCCGAGAAAGCTACGAATCTCGGTGACTGAGAACGGTCTAGGCCAACTCTGAACTGCCTCTATCTTCTTTGGATCAACCTGTATACCCTCGCTGGACACCACGTGCCCCAAGAAAGCCACTGAATTGAGCCAAAACTCACACTTGGAGAATTTTTCATAAAGCTTCTCCTCCCTCAGTCTCTGCAATACAACCCGCAGATGTTCTGCGTGCTCTTCCTAGCTACGCGAGTACACCAGAATATCATCAATAAATACCACCACGAACGAATCTAGATAAGGCCGAAATACATTGTTCATTAACTGCATGAACGCTGCTGGGGCATTGGTTAGCCCGAAAGACGTAACAAGAAACTCATAGTGGCCATATCTAGTCCGGAAAGCAGTCTTAAGAATATCTGCATCCCTGATCTTTAACTGGTGATATCCTGAACGGAGATCAATCTTAGAGAACACTCGTGCTCCCTGAAGCTGGTCAAATAAATCATCAATGCGAGGCAAGGGATATTTGTTCTTAATTGTTACCTTGTTCAATTGCATATAATCGATGCACATTCTCATCGTGCCATCCTTCTTTTTCACGAATAGAACCGGTGCACCCCAAGGTGACACACTAGGGCGAATGAACCCTTTATCTAGGAGTTCCTGAAGTTGCTCCTTTAATTCTTTCAACTCTGCTAGTGCCATACGATACGGTGGAATAGAGATGGGCTGAGTGCCCGGCACCAGGTCAATACCAAAATCAATATCCTTGTCCGGTGGCATGCCTCGCAGGTCTGCAGGAAATACATCGGGAAAATCCCGCACAACCGGAACAAAATCGATGCTTGGAGTCTCAGCTCCAACATCCCTTACGAATGCCACGTATGCAAGGAAACCCTTCCCAACCATACGCTGGGCTTTCAAAGATGATATCACCCTACTAGGAATATAATCAGTCACGCCACACCACTCGATCCGCGGCACACCCGGCATAGCCAAGGTAACTGTCTTAGCATGACAATCTAAAATAGCACGACATGGAGATAGCCAATCCATGCCCAAAATGACATCAAAATCTACCATGCTTAGTAGCAATAGATCCACTCGGGTCTCCAGACTCCCAATAGTTACTACACACGACCGATACACACGGTCTACAACAATAGTGTCGCCCACCGGGGTAGACACATGAACAAGTGAAGCAAGAAACTCCCAGGGCTTACTCAAATAATGAGCAAAATATGAAGACACATATGAATAAGTAGAAGCAGGATCAAATAATACAGAGGCATCTTTGTGGCAGACTGAAACAATACCTGTAATAACGGCATCTGAAGCACTGGCATCTGTCCTGCCTAGAATAGCATAAAATCGAGCCTGGCCACCGCCTGCTCGACCTCCCCCTCTGGGGTGACCCGTGGCTGCCTGACCACCACCCCTAGCTGGCTGGGCGGTTGGTAAAGCAACTGGATCAGAAGTCGAGGGTTGACCCCTCTGCTGGAACGATCTAACATCACGATAAGGACACTGCCTCCGCATATTGCCCATCTCGCCACAATCATAACAGCTCACTGGGGTTCTACCAGATGCACTCGGCCTAAAAGGATCCTGGGCTGACGGAGAATGAGCTGGAAGGGCGCTGAGTGATGACAGGCCCTGCTGCGACCCATGATAACCACGACCTGCAGAAGCCCCACGATACTCTGGACGGGCTGGCTGAGCAGGCCTGAAGGAACGGCCTCTACCCTGCTGAAACTGGCCTCTCGAAGGAGTACCACTGTAACTACCTGATCCTCGAGGCCTCTTAGCCTCCCTCTCCTCTCGCTCCTGACGGCGAACCATCTTAATATCGCGAGCTATATCAACCACCTCCTCGAAGGTAGCACCCAATACTCTCTCCCTGGTCATGAGGATAAGAAGATGATAGTTAAGGCCATCCACAAACCTCCTGATCCTTTCACGATCAGTTGGAACCATCCATACAGCATGTCGAGCCAACTCAGAAAATTTTGATTCATATTGCGACACAGTCATATCCCCCTGTAGCAGCCATTCGAACTGTCTACGCAGCTCCTCCCTGCGGGATTGCGGCACATACTTCTCCAAGAAAAGAGCGGAGAACTGCTGCCAAGTAAGGGGCGCTGCATCAACCGGCCTACGCCTCTCATACGCCTCCTACCAATTAAAGGCAGCTCCCGTGAACTGAAATGTGGTAAATGCCACACCACTAGACTCAAGAATCCCGACTGTCCGAAGCATTCACTGACACTTATCAAGAAAACCTTGGGCATCCCGCCCTCAGCACCACTAAATGACGGAGGCTGGAGTCTGCCAAACCTCTCAAGACGACGCTACTCATCGTCCGGCATAACTGGTACTATGAATTCCTGAGCTAGTGCAACTGGCTAGGCTGGAGGTACCCCCGGCATCTGTAGTCGCTGGACTACCTGCTCAGGTGTATGGGCAACTGGAGTCTGATTGCCTCCCCCGGCCTGTGAAGTAGTTGCCGCTGCGTTGGCTGAAACCGCCTGAGCTAGGCCAATGCAAATGGTTAGAATCTGAGCCAAGGTCTCCTGAAGACCTGGAATAGCGATAGGCACACTGGTGCCTGAGCTAGTGCTGCTGGAGCCTGTTCCTGAGCCGGGGTAGCTGGTGGATCAACAGATGCTGCCCTCGCTGCTCTGCCTCTACCACGACCACGACCGCATCCACGGCCTCTGGTGGCCTCAGTGGTTGGTATTGGTGGTCGTCCACCTCGTCCAGTAGTTCGTGGCCTCACCATCTATGAGAGAACAGGATAGCAGAAGTTTTAGTACCCGGATCAAGAAGTTCGCACGACAAGAATTTCAAGAATATGGAATTTTCCTAAAAAGGTTCTGCAGCCTCTCGAAGATATGTACAGACGTCTCCGTACCGATCCGCAAGACTCTACTAAACCCGCTCATGACTCGTGAGACCTATGTATCCTAGGCTCTGATACCAACTATGTCACGACCCAAAATCCCAACCCGGTCGTGATGGCGCCTCTCATGAAGACAAGGCCAGCCAATCCAAACTAACTTCATTTTAACAGTTAAATAATACGAAAATAATATAAGTATGGTTTAATAATAGTAAATTGCGGGAAAAAATAATAAACCAGCCCGACTACAGCCCTCAGATCGGGGTGTCACAAAGTCATGAGCCACTAATGAAATCCTAATAATAAAATAACTATTACAATATCTTTGGCACAATTGTTTGAAGAAAGTGGAAACAACAAAATAAAAGAGATACCGGGCTGCAAATGCCAACAACTACCTCGTAGTCTCTAAATAACCACCCTGACAATAGTAGTCAATACCTTGGGGCAGAACCGATAACGCCTGAATCTGCACACATGGTGCAGGGAGTAATGTGAGTACTTCCAATTCAGTGAGTAATAAATATAAATAATGACTGAAAGTAAGAAACACATAAGACTTAGAGCAATCCACGATGGAACAGTAAAAACATGTAACATCTCAAATAGATAACGTGAAGTAAATGGAGACAACACCAACACAACCAAAAATGCAATGCAAGTCATGACTATCGTGGCGGCGTGCCACCCGTTCCCTGGGTACCCGGCGCTTACTGTGGGGGGTTCAGTAGCGTAATATTTCATGACGGCGTGTCACCCGATCAATGCACATTACATCTCGTGGCGGCGTGCCACCCGATCCATTTAAATCATTTGAAAATATCATTTAAGTTTCAAAACTGAGTTTATGAAATGAATCAATTCAGCAACAATACCCCTGAAGGGTTCACATAACCGGCGAGATGCCAAATAATACCCCTGAAGGGTCCACATAACCGGCAAGATGCCCAAGTATGATTTAGTAAACAATGACAAATACCCCTGAAGGGTTCACAAAACTAGCGAGATGCCCAAATATGATGATATCAATGAGAATGAGTTTCAATCAATTACGTAGTAAAATCATCATTCGAGATGGACCAAGTCACAATTCCCAGTAGTAAACGACAGAACATAGCACTATGATGTGCAAATCCGGGGTTTCAAACCCTCAGGACATCATTTACAAACATTACTCACCTCAAACCGGCTAAATCCTTAGCCCGCGATGCCCTTGCCCTTTGAATTGGCCTCCACGTACGTCGAATCTATCCAAATTCAGAACAATTACGTCAAAAACAATCGAATTTACTAAGAAATTCCGAAATTAGCAAAACCCGAGCCCCGGGCCCATGTCTCGAAATTCAGTACTTTTTACCCCAACGGGTTCCTTATCCTCTCACGAGTTCAACCATATAAAATTTGTCGAATTCCGACACCGGATCGACCTCCAACCCTCAAATCTAAGCTTTAGGGTTTCCACCATTTTCCCAACTCAAAATACCAGTAAAAATGCTAAAAACAACTATAATCTTTGGTAATTCCTTCAAAATTGAGTTAGGAATACTTATCCCGATGTTTCTCTTGGAAACCCTCCAAGAATTGCTTCAAGACTTGCTTCAATCTGAGCACTCTAGTTCAAAATATGTTTAGAATGGTCAAATCCCTTTCTTTAAGAATTTACACGAGATAATCTCCTTTGGATATGGTTTTGAAGTTGATTTGTTGTGATTATATGGTATTTGGAGGTGTTCCTCTTTGTGGGTAACGAAAATGGGTCTTGTAGAACAAAATGGGCACTGAGTTCTATTTAAAAAGTATCAAAAATCGAGTTAAAACACCTCTGTCAGGCCATTTATGCGAATCGCAAACCTGTCGCATAACAGGTTTGCGGTTCGCATTTTTGGACCCAGAAATCGTGAACCGCGTCCCAATTTTCTACCTCAGTTCGCGATTTCCATGTCAAATTCACGGTTCGCATAGCTGATTTGCGGTCAATTCGCGATCGCAAATCTGACATTTCTGCAGATTTTTTCCTTGATACGAAAATAGGCATAACTTTCTCATACGATGTCCGAATTGGACGATTCTTTTTGCTATGACTCCAAAATTTTGATACGGATCTAATGCTTCAATTAAAACTAAATTTGGAGCCCATTTGCATAATATTATACCACTTATTCTTGAAAAGACGACATCGACACATTCTTGAAATGCCAAAGTTAAACTCTATCAACCATCCAAAATCCATTCGAGGCCCTCAGGACTTCAACCAAACACGCCAATAAGTCCCATAACATTATTCAAACTTGTTCCAACCTTCGGAACGTTCAAAACAACTTATCAACACCAATTCACGTTGGATTCAAGCCTAAGGTTTTCAAAATCCTCTAAATTCGCTATTTTGATCTATACCCAACCAAACCACGTCCGAATGACTTGAAATTTTGCACACAAGTCATAAATCACATATCGAAGCTACAGCAACTTTCAAAATTTCATTCCGACCCTCTGATCAAAATCTCGCCTATCAATCGGAAATCGCCAAAATTCTAACTTCACCAATTCAAGCCTAATTCTACACGGAACCTCCAAAACTAATCCCGATCACTCTCCTAAGTCTTAAATCCTCTCCCGAAACTAACCGAATCATCGGAATTCACATCCGAGCCTTCTAACTCATAAGTCAACATCCAGTTGACTTTCACATTTTAAGCCTTCTTAAAAGAGACTAAGGGTCTCATTTATTCCCGATTTTACTCCGAATGCAACTTACTCAACTTAATTACCTAAAATACGAATAACAAGGCATAATGATACAGAAATTGGGGAAGACGGAGCAGTAACCCCTGAGACGATTTACCGGGTTGTCACATTATGGTTCCCATAGGTTCGTACGATGAGTTTGGACTTATACGTATATTCAGAATTGATTTTTTATGTTCTTATAAGAATTCGACACTATTTGTCGAAAGTTGGCAATTTGAAGAAATTAAGAGTTCATCAGTTTGATCAAGAGTTGGCTTTCATGTTATTGGACTCCAATTTGTGTTCTGGACATTGGATAGGTCTATAAAATTGAATTGCACTTCTAAATAAAGTTTGGAAGTAATCTGATGTGGGTAAGTGTGATTCCGACACCCTTCTGAAGGAACAAATATTTAACAAGTTAATAGAAATTCTATTTGATTCGATGTTCCCGTGGGTGTTTTGAGCCTTTGGATAAGTGAGGATAATGTATTTGTCTTGTTTGTGTGATTGGATGGGGTCCCCATGGGCTGGAATGTATTTTGGATCATTGGTTGAGCGACTAGTTAAGTTAAGGATTTGGAGTTTCACCACAGTCGATATTTGGTCAAGGAGACCTCTTTTTGGAATTTTGAGTGCGCAAGCAGGTTTGTAGCATGTTTTATGATTGAAATGCATATATAATGTGTGTCTGGGTGACTCCGAATGAGTTTTGGGTGCTAAAACGAAGTTTTTGCCGTTGCTGATTTTTCTGGTGCAACAACTCTAAAAATACCAAATATGTCCCTGAACTAATCAAACTTCATGTAAAACTTCAAACCATCAAATCTCCTTCATTTTAAGGCTAAAATAAGTGATTCAAAAGGCTATCTTGGGTGTAAGCTGGCAAGGATTATGTAGGGCTCATTAAATGCAAATTTCAGGATAATCTAGGATTTGATTCATGCTTGGACAACTGCTGAATTGTTTTAACTTGTTTCGGAAATTTAGTTACTTTTTCTCACAATATTTTGGAGCCAGGAAGAGGCGATCATTGAGGGAGTTTTCATCTACTTTATTGGGGCGAGTAAACCTAACTCGAGTTTATGATTATATAAATAATCTATCAATAATTTTTGCTCTAAATCAAGGAATCTTAAAGAAGAAAATAGGGTTTTGTCTTGAATGATAAGAAAGTGCATTTTGGAGGTTTTGGTAAAACTTTTCTAAACTAAAAAATGGAGATTTGGGTATCAATTTGGAGTCGGATTTGGTTGAAACCTGTATGACTGGACTCGTATTTGAATGGGTTATCGAAATTTATGAGTTTGGTCGAGTTTTGGGGTGTGGGCTCGGGTTAACTTTGAGTATTTGATTAATGATTCGATATTTATCTTACCTAAAATTGGTTGAGGTAATAGTTGTCTGAGTTATTAGTCACAGCTACGTGCTATGGGTGGCGCACATGTAATGGGTTGAGCCCATGTGCGTGCACCAGGGTAATATCCATGGTCGTAGTAGTGATTAGGCTACGATATGCTTCAAATTGATTGCTAACCCTCATGCTATGATGATTCTTATGTTTGTACCTCTTTGTGACCTAAGCCTCATGTTCTTCTGATTGTACATGATAACTGCTATTGTTGTGATGAAATTTCCTTATTTGAGCTATGGTAGTACACTTCGCACAAACATACACCTCAACATGTCACTTGTATCGGTCTATGAGTGTTGCATCCTATTTTGCACTAGTTAAAGCAAGATTCAACTTGTGATTTCTCTTTTGTTGATAAAAGAGAGTTGCCATATTTAAAGGTATACTAGGATACCTATTTAATTAAGTCATGTTCTTTATTAGTCTGCTAACCGGTGAGATTATGGGTAAGGGTTCTTCTTCTTTTAAGGGGAAGGTGTTATGCACCCTTAAAATCTACCCGAGGTAGCTTCATAGGACTTAGACTACATTTGGGATCAACTATTATACTATGCCTTCATTAGCATTCTAAAGTTATGGCTTTCCGTATATTAGGACCTAATTCTTACAAAGGAAGGGTGTAATGTAAAAAGGGTATGAATTATAGAGAAAAATAACGTTAGTGTATACATATTTGAAAAGCTTTTGAAAAGAGATATAATGTGTTTGTATTTAAGAAAGTATGTGAAAAGAAAAAATTAAATTGTACACTTGCTCCTAAAGCATGAGTAGGCCTACATATACCTTAATCTTTTAATCTTGAAGAAAAGCCATCTTTTGAAAATCCTTTGGGGTGGCAGCACTTCCTATTTTGAGACAATTTGATTATCTTTTTGAAGATAAGTTTATGGTTCAAATCTGATTTTTCTTTTTGAAAGTGAGGCTGCCGTTTTTCTAAGCTTTGGGCTTCATAATCTTTTAAGATAAAAAAGAAGGTGAGCAAAAACATGATAACAATATAAGCAATTATAATTGGCAAATGAGAAATTAGCTAGTAATTAATTCTTTTATTTTAAATCCTATGTTATTTAGGACTTGCCTATATTTCATATGACATTGAGGTACAAAATAGAGCATGCAATCCAATATATAGCATTGTATACATGTGAGGTAGAAACAACAACAAAAGATGTAACAAAATTCTACAAGGTAGTGGACTAAACTAGCGAAGCATTAAAAATTAATAAAGGAGTTAGGAGGGAAAGGATTGGACTCTGGTAATAGGGCTTCAAAGAGGCAGGCCGAGCAGTAAAGAGACGGCAACAACTGACTTCAGGCTTCCAAAATGCAATAATACTGGGCTTGCGCCTAAGTTCCATAGGAACTCAGCAAACCCAAACAAATGTACATGTCCAAAAGAAAGAGAAGTAATTAAATATATATTCTATATGTTTAGTCATGGATCATACATATAAGCAAATGATCGAAGCAAAAATGTAACAAACTATCAGTACTATAATACTATGAGAAAACTTATACTAATGTGGTGGTTATACCTGGCAAATAATTTATATTGAAAACCTTTCGTTGTCATTAAACAGTAAACCCCTAAAGAACAACAAGTGTCAATGAATTAAGGTCTAAGGAGAGAGTTCTACTCAAGGTCGATGCCCCCTTTGAATCCCTCGACACTTCAAAGTTTCCAAGGGTCTCAAGGATTAGAGCAATGTTTGTGCCGGGGAGAGCAGCCCAACATAGAGTTAAACTCCACTATCAAATACCCCTAACCACTAACGACTCATTTTTCCTTATGGGTTTAGATGTCAAACAGATGGTCATGATTAGCAAACACTATAGATATCATCAAAGATATCATGACTCTTGGCATGACTATAAGTCACAGTTCAAACATGGGATTCTTAAAGGTGCTTAACAGAACCATTGATTACCATCCATACTTCCTTTAGGATTGAGGGCAAAATCACATCTTTATAAGGATACTAATCTTATATTGAATTAGGTAGACTATTATGTCCAAACAATAGAGTTCTCCTACGGCTTACAGACTAAGTTCAAATCATTAGTAGGAAAGGTCCATCTTGAAAGTCACAGCCTCCTCACCCGCTCTAAGCATGATTTTTCTCTCATGTATATCTAATATAGCTTTGCCCGTTGCTAAGAATGATCTTCCTAGGATGAGGGGAAACTCCTTTGATTTCCACCATTTTCACCACTATAAAATCCACTGGAATATACGAACTTATCCACCTGAGCTAGCACATCTTCCACTATCCCCATGGGTATTAAAGCCATTTGCTCTGGTAGCTGCAACGATATTGGTGCAGACCTTATCTCTCCAATATCCTTCTCCAATTTCCTGTAAATAGATAGAGGCATTAAATTAATTAAGGAACCAGAATCACATAATGACTTATCAAAATTAAGAGTTCTAAAGAGAAAGGTATAGTAAATCTCCCTGGATTTCCACACTTTTATGGGAGTTTGTCTTGCAATATCGTGTTACAATGCTCCATGAGTTTCACCACTGAGGGCTCTTCTAAATTCCTCTTCTATGTAAGGATCTCCTTCAAGAATTTGGCATAAGCAGGAATTTGTGAGAGCACTTATGTGAATGCTAAGTTTACATGAACCTGTTTCAGCACATCCAGAAATCTCCCAAGCTGCTTGTCCAGCTTTTCTCTATATAGGTTTTGAGGGAAAGGTAATGTAGACATATGCTCGCTCTTGCAATGTTCTTCCCTTCTCGAAGTTTCTCCCCTCTTTTTTTTCACAGCTTTTAACTGGTCCTTCTTCTTTTTATAAACATTATTCTTCTACTGCTCCCCACTTTTTTTTTCAAGTTTAACATCATTTTGGATCGGGGTGGGATCTTTAAACACTTGCCCACTTCTCAGAGTTACATCATTCACTGTTTCTTTAAGATTTCTCCTAGTATCAGCGAGGAGAGTTCCTGGAGCCCTCTCAGTATCTGTCCTTCTTATCTCTCCAGGTTCCGAAAAGATGTGCCCAACTATTTGATAGCTGCTCCATGGGCATCCAGCCTCTCATCTATTTTGATAATGAAGACCTTCATTAGATCTTCTAGACCATGTTGAATGGGTTGTTGAGGCTGAAATTGCCGCCTTTGCTGATTTTGGTAAGCTGGAGCTCCTTGTCCCTAGGGTGTAGAGTTATTT
Organism: Nicotiana obtusifolia; assembly: GCA_002018475.1. Classification (NCBI taxonomy): domain Eukaryota; kingdom Viridiplantae; phylum Streptophyta; class Magnoliopsida; order Solanales; family Solanaceae; genus Nicotiana; species Nicotiana obtusifolia. The sequence continues at coordinate 11,350 of MCJB01052693.1, read as the reverse complement.
TGTTACCATACATTCGCGGTAACCCCAGGCAAACTCCATGAAAAATCGGGGTACCTCTGACCCATTGCATTAAAATTGTAGTTTCCCACAACATTCATTTCCTCCGTTGAGGCTTGACACTCATGAGTAGGGTGTCCTCTTCCACATATATCATAAGCTGTGTGAGGCTCATTTTGTATCGAGGATAAGGTCAACTTTCGTGTTTCTTTATCCATAGCATCAAGATGTATCTGCATAGATGTGTTAGCATCAACTTCGTGAACACCAGTTGCTCTTCTTCTTTCGGCACTCTTAGAGGGCCACTGATTTGCATCTTCGGATAACTCGTCAAGAATTGTGACCATCTCCTTTGTAGTCTTCTTCATCAACGGGCCTCCAGCTGCATTCCTCAATGTTCTACGCGAGGCCGGTGTCAATACGTCCCAAAAGTCCAGGAGTTGCATCCAGAGTTAAATTCCACTATGTTGACACTTTCGAACAATCTCCTTAAATGTCTCCCATGCTTTTAAAATAGTTTCAGTTTCTTTCTGGCAGAAGTCATGGATTACTCTTCTAAACTTGCCCATCTTAGCTGAGGAGAAATATTTATCAAGGAATTTTCTAGTCATCTCCTCCCATGTCCTAATCGATCCCATGGGTAAGCTTCAAAGCCACTATTTTTCGTCATCTTTGAGTGTAAAGGGGAATGCCCTCAAGTACACTGCATCTCGTGGCACACCATTATATTGAAAGGTGTTCGTAATCTCCTCGAAGTCCATCAGATGTGTATTTTGATTTTGTTCATCTTCCTTGTGAAGACACAACAATTCTAAAGAGTTTGAAGCAACCCTTCCTTCAACTCGAAATTGTTTGCTGCATTTGGAGGTGGTCTAACACTTGATAATCCTTGATTATAGACTAGTCTAGCACAATTGCCAAGTGGTTTCTCAAGCCCAAGAGCTATATTTCTGAATTGGTCTACAGCCAAGGGTTGATTCTGAGCAATTCTCCAACCCCTCTCTTCTTTATAGATAATCCGTACATCTCTAATAGCTGCTTCCTCAGCATCCCGTGCATCTTTTTCCCGTTCTTGGGCTGCCTCTCTCTCAGCCAAATCTACATTATTCTCACCGTTTCCAGCCATAGTTTCTTTGGTTGAGGATTGCCCAACCTTTTCTAACATCTCAATGAGATTTCTTTCCTTCCTCAGCTGTCGCAGTAGTTTTTCCATACCTGGCTCGTATGGTAGCAATTCCTTTGCAGAAATTCAAGTCATGCACCAACCTCCACCCGTAACCTGCGCACAGTCAAAGAACACCAAACGTAAAAAGAGAAAAATAAAATAAAAAGAAAAAGAAAAATTCCTGAATTAGCACTACAAACTATTTCAAACACTATTGATTGCCAATCCCCAATAACGACGCCAAAATTTAACGAGCGCAAAACACACCCTTAAATTCTGCACGTTAATCAAATATAGTATGATATAATATCGTATCCATAGGGATTGGAATTAAATAGTATTCTTGTAGTTTCTAGCTTGATTGCCATTCAAGATGATCAACAATTTAGATTTCTATGATTTCAAACTAAAAATAACTAAGAGTCTAATGCTAATGACTAATGACAATCGAAACAAAGATAAGCAAGGAAGTTATCAGTGGGAGAAAATAAGGGTCGATAGGATAGGTGCAAAATAATTTATAGGGATCTAACTCTAGATAATTCACATCTAATGTAAAAGCGAGTCTCTCGTATTCACTCAATTATTAGTTCAAACGTTCAACAAAACTCCTCTCTCGATTAAGTCTTAACCTCACAACATAAACCAATTTAAGCACGTGAAAATATGCAAGAATGCATAGTGGATTGGTCTTTAGGAGAACCTCTCTCGATTATTCTCCTAACTAGATTTAATCAATGATTCAACTAGCCTCTTTTGATTACTAAGAAGAATTAATGAGCTCAACCAATAATATAATGCAAAGATATCACGAGTTTTACCTCTCTCGATTACGTGAACAGGTGAATATAGATGCAATAGTTAAATCATCCAACAATGCTTCAATACGTAAAACTAGAGTTATAATCCACAAAAAATCATCAATATACCAGATCCATCAGACCCTAAAAGGGAACTACTCCATAGATATGGAGAAATTCATCATAGACAAAGTTAATGTAGAGGAAAACCTAAATTCAATCCAAACTCGAGTCTTGAGTGAGGAAGGAATGATGAAATCCTTGTGCTTCTGCACCTCCAACTCCTCCTTAGCTTCAGTAGGTCTAAAGTATGTCAAAAGTCAAGAAAATAACGTTTTTCTATGTATTTATACCAAGTAGGGTGGGGCCTAGACGAAATCACCTTTTCCTAACCGAAATAGGATATTTACTTTGTAAACAATGCACAGGCGTGCTGCATGGGGCGATGCGCCATGCGGCACATTAGTGGGGAAATCCAATGAGCTAATTTCTGACATGCAGTAGACAATTGCACAAGCGCGGCACCCCATGCACCTCCCCACGCGCCGCGACAGTGGGAAATTCTTAAAGTACAGATCAATTCTCAATTTTTGACATCCAGACATGGTCCTTAACCCCCGAACACGATCCTGGCTTAATTCCTTGGACTTTTACTCAGATTTCAAATCTCCAAATCACTCGAATTAATTCCACAACATCTACACAGCTCGGAATCACCCATACAAGGCATAAAACACAAAATAAGTGAGAAACACTATCAATTAAAACTCAAACACAAATAAAGAGCAGTGAATTAGAGTGCAATAAGCGACTAAAATACACAATTATAGCATACCATCATTATCTCTTTCATTGTTGATTATTATTATTTGAAGTTATTATTTATGTTATCTCTCTCATTGTTGATTTCCATTATTTGAAGTCATTGTTACATGTTATCTCTTCTATTGTGAGTTATTGTTATCTAATATCATGGTTGTACATTATCTCTCTCTTGGTTGAGTTATTGGTGTTGAAGTTGTGAGATGCCATTGTCACGTTGAGGAAAAACTGTTTATTATTGAGACATCTTTCTTGTTGAGAATTTTACATTCATTATTGTTGTTGACCATCTTGTGCACGTTGTGGTGGATCCATGGGCTATTGTGGTGATAATATTGATATTGTTGAATTTTGACAAGTTGTTACATATGGGCACTTGTGGTACGATTTGTTATTGTGACGTAATATTGACGCGCATACGGCGGTATAAAGCTAGGGGTTAATGTGCATATACAAACATAAGGCGGGACTTATGTGCGTGTTGCTTGTACGGACCTACGTGAAGCCACACGGCGTCATAAGGTGGGCTAAAGTGGGTGTAGCTATTTTAGGCAAAAATATTTTCAAAACTATTTAAATGTAAGGATCACGCGGCTGTATAAGTAAAGATCGTGATTGAGATTATGAATTGTGAATACGAGGCGATACCTCGCTTGTGATTCTTGATATATACACGAGGCGGTACCTCCTTCTGGTTCTTTTTGCTTATCTCGTGTTGCAAAAAGTTTTGGCGGGAACACTTCATGTTGTTTTGTTCTTCCTTGTTCCATCAATTATTGTCCATATGTGATCATTGTGGTTCTCTGAATTGATTTCTTTATATTATTTCCGTGCTTACAAATTTTGGTATTAGTTGATGCTATTCACTTGTTTTGTATTAGTTATTTCTCCGCCTTCCATTATTTATCCTTATTATGTTTTCATATTGTTTATTTTTATCCTAGTAGGTGTCTTGACCTGGCCTAGTCACTACTCTACCGAGGTTAGGCTTGATATTTAGTGGGTACCGTTGTGGTGTACTCCTACTACGCTTCTGCACAACTTTTTGTGCAAATCCAAATACTTTTGCTCGTGCCGAATGTTAGTAATTGACTGTCAGTTGCTTACAGAGACTTCAAGGTATGCCTGCTCGGCGTCCGCATGCCTCGGAGTCACCTTCTTTTACTTTTACTAGTGCTGTATTTTTCATTCAGAAAATGATGTGGTATACATTTTGGCTTACTCTGTAGAGATTATGACTCAGTTCCATCGGTTTTGGGGAGTGTATTGCCGAGATTCCTTTTCGGGAGAATATACGAATTTATTTGTCTTGCTTTAGTATTTATGTTAATTATTTCTGTAAAGTTAATATTAAATGTTATGCTTACCTAGTCTTTGAGAATAGGTGCCATCACGACATCCAACGGAGGAAAATTTGGGTCGTGACAAACATGTTCCTTATGTCGGTAGCAGACATCTAGCTCAAGCCATGGTCAACATTATCAAGAACTCTTTGAATCCCGTCCTCACATAAGCAAGCCTTCATAAATGAATTTCCCCAACTCAACCAAGTCATGCAAGCCGTCAAACCCAAAAGTATTACCACAAAACATCGGTAATGCATCACCACACCAAAGGAACCAATTACCTTTACTACTATGTTGACCACAACAACACCAAGCTTACCCATTTCTTCGAGTCCTCCTCGACTTGCCTTCAAGTTAACACTTTTCCTTGCTGGCACATTAAGATCCTAAAACAAAGCACCTCCCAAGAGATCCTAGAACGAACCACGTCATCCGAAAGCCCATAAACCATTGTATTTCCTCCGAAGCACCCAATAATGCCGCAACCAAGATACCCACTCTGAAGAGACCTTCTGTGAATCATAAGTTATTTCTCTAACCTCTATGATACTGAAATGTATAATTAATAATGATATAGAAATACTGCAAGTCTTAGCACTATCCCATGAAAATTTCAAATCTTAGCCATATAGAATTTTGGGAAACGCTCGAATACCACATATATACGTCAGACCAGAACTAATATAACGTATGATCATGCAACCTAATCGTCGATAGCAGACTCTCCCACGTGGTGCGAAGCCATAGGACATAACATCTGATGATCCATAATACCACCTTTCATAAGCTCGTATAGTGCCAATTATAAGATACGTCAAATCATCTACTAAGCGCATATCCATCCTCCTGACATTCAAGCCCGCTTCCTCAAGTGCCTTCAATAATAATATTTACCTTTTACTTAACAGAAGTCCCATACAAAACACATAACCTCTAATACCACTGACTAGCCTTAAATCGACCTTCCCCCATGACCTTGCCACGATCACAACAACTAGGCAATCAATTAAATCCTCCCAAGCTCGTACTCACCATCCAGATACCAGAACCAGATGCATCCCACACGTGAACAACTGAAAGATCTACCAACACATTCATGTCCTCTGTCTGGACAACACTTCGAGACAATGATCGAGCATCCATAGCCCCCTCGTATCACATTCGCAGCATCACAAACCGTCGGTGCATAGTTGATACCGAGTGAACAACATCATATACGATTGGATGTAGGGGAATATAAGATATACATTTCAAGCTGAATAAATGCCGCGCGATAAGGAATAAAAGAAGTGGAATTTTCCTAATAGTTATGTAGCCTCTCGAATATAAGTATAGACGTCTCCGTACCCATCCGCAAGACTATATTATACTTGCTTAAGACTCGCAGAACCTATGAACCTAGAGCTCTAATACCAACTTGTCATGATCCCAAAATCCCGCCTTAGGAATCGTGATGGCACCTGGTCTCTAAGACTAGGTAAGCCTAATACATGAAGAGATCTAATAGAAATAACCAACTCAACTATATAACAATTGAACTGGTAAATGAAATTACATAACTAAATCTAAATAATAGTTATACAAATCCCCAGAAGCAGTAGTACAGAGTCATAAGCTCTACTTAAAATACACTAGAATCTCTAAGTACAACACTGCTTTGAAATGAATATATACAGTAGTAATTATAATATCAGGAGGTGACTTCGAGGCTTGCGAGTGTCAAGCAGGTATACCTTGAAATCTCCAGCCGCTCAAACACAATCCTCAAAACTAACACGATCGGAAGTACCTGGATCTGCACAAAAATATGCAGAAGCATAGCATGAGTACACCACAGTTATACCCAGTAAGTATGAAGACTAACCTCGATGGAGTAGTGACGAGGTAAGTCGAGACACTCTCTAGACACAAAGCATGTGCAAGATATTAACATAAAGCTAGCAATGAAAAGAACATCAATGTAAGGCTAACATCGGAAAGATTATTAATACAAAAACAAAATGGGATGATAGAAAGACAAATGGCAACAAGAAGTAAACGGTAACAAAGTTGCAAAATAATCAGAACACCAATAAGGTATGAATGAAATCAATTAAGGAACAAATAACAATTTATGTAGTCAAATTGTTCCCAACATATGACTTACAACAAGAATTCCCTCGAGGCACCACAACTCGAAATCACAAATCATAAGCCACAATCCCAAATCTTACACACATGGTACCTCGTGCTCACATTACCAATTACCTTGGTATGGAAAAGTCCACGTGCTACCATGTACATTGTATTCGTGTCAAGTTCCAAATAAAAATGTTCGAAAGATTTATTTAAATAAAATAAGGCAAAATAACAATTTTTGAATAATGTAAAGCATCAAATGTGACGACCCGGTAAATCGTCTCATGAGTTACTGCTCCGTCTTCCCCAATATCTGTATCATTATGCCTTGTTATCAGTGTTTTAGGTAATTTAATCGAGTAAGTTGCATTCGGAGTGAAATCGGTAAGAAATAAGACACTTAGTCTCTTTCAAGGAGGCTTAAGTTGTAAAAGTCAACTGTATGTTGACTTGTGAGTTAGAAGGCTCGGATGTGAATTTTGATGATTCGGTTAGTTTTGGGAGATGATATATGACTTAGGAGTGTGATCGGAATTAGTTTTGGAGGTTCCGTGTAGAATTAGACTTGAATTGGTAAAGTTAGAATTTTGGCAATTCCGGTCGATAGGCGAGATTTTGATCCGAGGGTCGGAATGAAATTTCGAAAGTTGCTGTAGCTTCTATGTGTGATTTATGACTTGTGTGCAAAATTTCAGGTCATTCGGACGTGGTTTGGCCGGGTTTAGATCAAAAGAGCGATTTAGAAGATTTTGAGATTCTTAGGCTTGAATCTGGTGCGAATTTGATGTTATGATGTTGATTTGAACGTTCCGAAGGTTGGAACAAGTTTGAATAATGTTATGGGACATGTTGGCATGTTTGGTTGAGGTCCCGAGGCCCCGAATGGATTTTGGATGGTTGATGGAGCTTAACTTTGGCATTTTAAGAATGTGTCGATGTCGTATCTTCAAGAATAAGTGTTATAATATTATTCAAATGGACTCCAAATTCTGTTTTGATTGAAGCACTAGGCCCGTATCGAAATTTCGGAGCCATATAAAAAAGAATCGTCCAATTCGGACATCGTATGAGAAAGTTATGCTCATTTTCGCGTCGAGGGAAAAATCTGTTGAAATGTCAGATATGTGATCGCAGATCTGACCGCATTTTGGCCGCATTTTGGCCGCATTTTGCAAACTGAGACAAAACTTGGGGCGAGAATTGCGACCAAAAATGCGAACCGCAGAGGTGAAATGCGGACCACATTTTTGGCATAGGGGATTGCATTTTCGACCTGACAGGGGTGTTTTAACCCGATTTTTGATACCTTTAAGTAGAACCCAATGCCCATCTTGTTCTATAAGACCCATTTTCGTTACCCACGAAGAGGAACACCTTCAAACACCATAGAATCACCATAAATCAACCTCAAAACTATATTCAAAGGAGATTTTCATGGACAAATTCTTAAAGGAAGAGTTTTTGTCATCTTAAACATACTTGGGGCCATAGAACTCGGATTTAAACAAGTTTTGAAGCAATTCTTGGAGGGTTTCCAAGAGAAACATCGGGGTAAGTATTCCTAACTCAATTTTGGAGGAATTACCTCTGTTTATCACTATTTTTAGCAATTAATTGGTGATTTAAGTTGGGAAAATTGTGGAAAACCCTAAGGCTTAGGTGTGAGGGTTAGAGGTCGATCTGGTGTCGGAATTCGACAAATTTTATATGGTTGAACTCGTGAGGAGATAAGGAACCCGTTGGAGTGATAACTACTGAATTTTGAGAAGTTGTCCCGGGGCTAGGGTTTTGCTAATTTCAGGATTTCCTAGTAATTTTGATTATTTTCGCTTGGGCTTTGTCCCCATAGCATAATGTGACGTAATTATTCATTTGAATAGATTCGACGCACGTGGAGGCCAATTCAAAGGGCAAAGGCGTCGCGGGCTAAGGATTTAGCCGGTTTGAGGTGAGTAATGATTGTAAATGATGCGCTGAGGGTTTGAAACCTCAGATTGCACATCGTAGTGCTATATTGAAGTAAGCCACGCGCTCGATGATGAGCGTGGGGTCGTTTACTACTGGGGATTGTGACTTGGTCCGTCCCGATTGATGATTTTTACTACCTATTTGATTGGAACTGATTTCATAATATAAAGATTTGGGCTTCTGTCGCGACCCGACCTCGGGGGCCCGCGACCGGGCACCGAACCCTGCTTGCAGAGTACCGGCGAACCCTGTACATGACTACCCTTATTATTCATAAGGTGCACATACTAGCCAACACGGCAATAACGACATTATACCTGTCAATTATATTGACATTACCTGTCACAACGATATATCATATCATAAGCATACATTCATTCACAACGTAGCCCACTGGGCTATATACAAAACCATGCAGCGGAGTACATAAGATGCCATCAAGGCGACATAATTACACTTGGCCCCAACTCCTGTTTATACATACACTGACAACTTGTCTAATGAGCCTCTATGGAATGTATACAAAATTACTTAGTCGGAACAGGACCCCGACATGCCCAAAAAAACATCTATACATCAAAACATACCCAAGTATAGCAGGTCCGGAAGATGAACCTTGCTATGTCTGCTGAACTGGTAGCCTACTGTGGTGGAGGTACTCCGTCTGTCAATCTATTTGGACCTGCAGCACGATATGCAGCGTCCACAAACAAAGGACGTCAGTACGGAAAATGTACTGAGTATGCAAGCAGGAATACAACTGAAAACAGTAACATAAGCAACATAATAGAAGCATACAGCTCATAACAATGGAAATTTACCTCTGAGGGCAGCATACCTTACATATTCATTATGGAACTTATTTCCATCATTTCAGAGATTTAAAACATAATTCATTCCTCCAAGCCTGTTACTTTCATACGGGTTCATTATATCCAACGCCTTAAGTATTCATCTCTTTAGTTTAACTGCTTTACCGGACTTCTTACTTTAAGAAAAACGTGCAAACACATTCATCATATATTCAATCCCTTTATACAATCAATGCACATACGTCCTCATAGGACCACAATCAATAAATATGCCTCCATGGGCTCATAATCATAATCATCGCTACCATTATTGTTATCACATATATTCACACACGCATATGCCT
>MCJB01052692.1:7817-22498 GCA_002018475.1 Nicotiana obtusifolia | reverse complement strand
GCCCCCAAATGTCTCTAAGGTGTTGTAATCCCCTTTCCTTGCAAGATTAATTCCGAAAATCTACTTTGCATGTGAGTTTGGGGTTGATTTTCAGTGGTTCTTTGTGTTTGTAGTTGCTCTCTTTCGTGGGTGTGTGTTTTGGACCTCAGAAGAGTAAAAAGGGACCCTAGGTCCTATTTATATTAGCTGAAAATCAAACAAAAGTGCTGAACCCAACCATTTTCGCGACCCCTTAGCTGATCTCCTTTCTTTCTTTTATAAAGATTACTCTAACTTTTTCATACGAAGTTCAATTTGGACGATTCTTTTTGCTACGGCTCCGTAATTTCAAGACGGAGCTAATTCTTCAAACGAAATTGAATTTGGAGGTCGTTTACTAATTCTAATATCCATTACACCAGAAAGTATGAAGTTAACGCTTTATAAAGCGACGAATTAAGTCCCGTTAACCATTCAAAATTCACCCGAGACCCCCGGGACTTTATCCGAACATGCACACATGTTCTATAACCTCATTCAAACTTGTTCCAATCTTTGGAACACTAAGATGAACATCGATTTATTAAATTTGTATTGAAACCAATTCTATGAACTTCAAGGATCCTCAATTCGATCCTTCGATCCGAACCCGACCAAACGATGTCCGAACGGTCTGAAAATTTGCACGCAAGTCCAAAATCACATAAGGAACCTACAGCAACTTTCAAAATTTCATTCCGACTTCCGGATCTAAATTCGACCTATCGACCGGAAACTCGAACTTCCTCGATTCAAATTTAGTGTTATTCGAGGTCTATCAAATATGTTCCGGTCACTCGTCTAAGTCATATATTCTCTCCCGAAGCTAGTCGAGTCGTCGGAACTGAAATCCGAACCCTCTAACTCATAAGTCAATCCACGGTTGACTTTTGTGACTTAGACTTTCATAAATGAGACCATGTGTCTCATTTCTTTTCAATTCACTTCGAGTACATTTTACTCGACTTAATTACACATAAAATAAATAACAAAATGAATTCGGGGCAATAAAGTGAGTCATCACAAACTACCATGTAATAATATACACATTTTAAATTCAGCAAGATGGTGAACTTGTTGTGGGACCTAAGGTAGACTAACGCAAATTAACGCTCGCGCAGGACAAATGCCGGAATTAATTAGCGACCGAAACATCTAGAAGTGGAATTTCTCGACAGGGTGAAGAGAAGTTTGTTTCAAGCATTATATTGGCTCACCAGGTGATCCCGATTTATGAATTATACATATGAGGTGAACAATTTAAGCAAAATAGATTAATTAAATATTTTTTCCCTTTAGAATATATAACTGATTCACTTGGACGAGTGTTCGGATTAAACTTTGCTTGACTTAGAGAATTGGTGTAAATGTGAAGAAACTAATTGGTAGAACCAAAGGGCGAGTACCAAAGTACTTAAGGAATAATCTTAAAATATTGAATCTGTCCGGTGGCTGATATACATTGCTTCACGTGGAGTCATTTAACGCCCTTTCACCGAAAAATTTAAATATATTTAAGTAACGCTTGAAAATATAATATAAAGTATGCATCAATTAAGATTGAAGTAAAGTCTTAAATTCTATAATACAAATTACTGTATAAGTGAGTTGTGATGATTTGTCGAAGAAGCTGGTAAAATCGTGTAAGTCGCTAGAATTGGTAATACGTAATGAGTAGGTGGTCTAGCGTTTGGAATGACTTTTATGTGTACCGTGATTGCAAGGACACTGAAATAATCGATTGTGTACAATCAAAAGGAAATTAAAAGGATTTGATATCGTCTGTTAACACCAAGTGGGAGCTTTGTACCATCCATAAAAGACGTGCCTAAATGATGCGTATTCATGGTTTCATTTGGTAAGAATAATATAGGAGACTGTCTATAGAACAAGAAAAAGAACACCAAGAAAAGAGAAAAAGAGAAGCTCAATCACGGGCAGAGCCACGGTATTAGTTACGGGTTCCGCAAAATCCAGCTCAAACAATATATTTGTGTCTAAAATTTATTTAATGGTATATATAAACAATTTATTCAAAATTCAATAAGTAAAAAAAAAGTTATTATTCAAAACTCATAAACTAAAAATTTAAGCTCTGCCTAAAAACTCGGTGACGATCGAGAAGTTGATGATAGCTCAGAGGTTCGATATAGTCAGTGTAAGGTAAATGAGAAAATTGAAATGAAAAAAATTGAGTTTTTCAGGTAGTTTTTTTGGGATATCTGTCAGCAGATAGCAGAAGAAACCATGTGGTTACACAAACAGAAAGAGAGCACTCCCTTTATCTTCTACGATGATGTCTCTGCTCCCTTCTTGCTTTCCCAAGATGCCTGTCCTCTTGTTACTGTTCTATGAAATAAGCAGATTATTTATATTTAGGAATAATAACAATTTTGGTCATTTGACCTCCAAATAATTAAAATTATATTTGTGGTCCCTCTATACAAACAATATGTTATATCGGACTAGTTTTAGAAGTGTATTACATTTATATATGGAGCATCAATTCAAATACCAGTATAACATAACACATGGGTAAGTAAATGATATAATGGTTATTATTTGTTAAATTTGCAAAGACTCAAATGTAGAGTTATCAAAAAGTACACATTTTAATAAATTGAATTTATTTCGCCAAACTGAAACAATGTTATCTCAGGTGTCATTATATAATGACTCGATCGGTCGTTTTGAGTATTATAATCCCTTTCTTCATTTGTTGCTTATTCTGTGCTCATTTGTTGTTATGTGACTTGCCGGGGTGATTGGTTTGGTTTCAAGGATGTTTCGGGATGAGTTGGACACTTACAGCCTGTTTGGCCAAGCTGAAAAAATCAACTTATTTTGAGAATTGCTTTTTTCAAAAGTGCTTTTCGAAAAAGTACTTTTGGAGAAAAACAGTTTGTGTTTGGCTAATCAATTTGAAAAGCACTTTTGAACAATAATTTATTTTTGGACAAGCTTTTCAAAAAGCGTTTTAAGTGTCAAATTACAAATAAGGACATGAAGAGATTTGCTTAGTAGTTAATATTATATTAGTAGATAAATGATTACAAATATTTATTATTAAATATAATAATTAAGTTTATTATTTTATTTAAATAAAATATAAAAATAAAATTTAAAAGAACTTTATTCTTTCAAAATAATTTAAATATATCAAAAAATCATTCAATAAATTTGAAAGTTCATCCCAAATGTCATTTTATATTACTTAATAGTTTAAACTAAGTAAGGTTATTTTGGTATATATAATATTTTGCAATGGTTATTTTTGGTACGAAGAAAAGTCAAAACTGCTTCTGCTTCTGCTTCTGCTTATGGGAAGAAGTTATTTTTTTCTGCTTCTTCAAAACTGCTTCTGCTTCTAGCCAAAAGCGTTTTCCCCCAAAGAAAGCTTGGCCAAACACCTCAAATTGAGGGGGAAAAAAATACTTTTTTGAAAAAAAAAATACTTTTGGCTTGGGAAGAAGCTTGGCCAAACAAGCTATTAATCCCAAGGTTGGAAGCCTAAGTTAGAAGAGTTTATCGATGTTGGCTTATGTGTAATTGACTTTGGAACAGAATTTTGATGGTCCTAATAGCTCTGTATGGTGATTTTGGACTTAGGAGTGTGTCCGGATATTGATTTGGAGGTCCATAGATGATTTTGGCTTGAATTGGCGAAAATTGTAAGAGTTGAAGTTTAGAGAGTTGAGAAGTTTGACCGAGGGTTGACTTTGTGGTTACCGGGCTCGAATTTTGGTTCCGGAAGTTGAAATAGGTCTGTTGTGTCATTTAGTACTTGTGTGAAAAATTTGGGGTCAATTGGAGTTGGTTTGATAGGTTTCAGCATCGGTTGTAGAAGTTTAAAATTCATTAGTTTCAATAGGCTAGAAGATTTGTATTTTTGATGTTGTTTGATATGATTTGAGGCCTCGACTAAGTTTGTATCATATTTCAGGACTTGTTGGTATCTTTGGATGGGGCCCCAGTGGTCTCGGTTGTGATTCAGGTTGATATAGGAATGAGTTTGGACTTGAGAAAATTGCTGAAGTGCTTCAGGTCTGGCGCAATCGCACCTGCGAAGACTGTGGTCGCAGGTGTGAGATCGCAGAAGTGAGCCAGGGGTTGCAGGTGCAGGCTTGAAGGAGTTGGACAGTTGTTGCAAGTGTGAGGATGTTTTCTGCATCTCTGAGCCCGCAGATGCGGAGTTGGGTAGGCATGGATAGCTTCGGAGAAGCGGATGGGTTAACGCAGGCGCGGAAGGGCAGAAGCGGCCTTGCAGGTGCACGCGTTGGGCCGCAGGTGCGACTAATCGGGGTCCTAAGTGACTTCTGTAGGAGCGGACATCTTTCTGCAGAAGCGGAGCCGCAGGTGCGGCTGGGGTATCCGCAGGTGCGAAAATGCGTGGGCGGAATGCAAAATCGAGGGTTAGAGTTATTTCTTCATTTTTGAACTTTGGGAGCTCGGTTGGAGGCGATTTTTGAGAGGGGTTTCGCGAGATTTCAAGAGGTAAGCCACTTTTGATCGGTTTTTATCGATTAATATTGAGTACCCATTGAATTTTTCGCCTAGTTTATGTGTTTTAAAGGTCGAATTTGGAGAATTTTGGACTAGGGATTTGAGAGTAAGATTTAGAGATTTGAGTGACGATTTGATATCGAAATTTTGGATAATTTTGGTATGGTTGGGCTCGTAGTTGAATGTATGTTCGGATTTTGTTAATTTTGTTGGATTCCGAGACATGGGCCCAGGGTTGACTTTTTGAGTTGACTTTTTGACTTTTGTTAAAGAACTTAGCTTTATCATATGGAATTGATTCCTATATCTTGTGTTGATTGTATCGAGTTGTTTGTGGTTAGATTTGAGTCGTTGGGAGGTCGATTCACGAGGCAAGGGCTTGTTGGAGTAGAGATTTGCACGGTTTGAGGTAAGTAACACTTCTAAACTTGGTTCTGAGGGTATAAATCCCAGAATTATATGTTATGTGGTTGGTGTTGAGGTGACGCATATGCTAGGTGACGGGCGTGTGGGCGTGCACCGTAGAAATTGTGACTCGGTCGATTCCGTGGAACTATGTAGTCATCTAATCTTGTTATTATTCACGTATTCTCCATGTGTTAGGGAAATTGAGCTATAATTCATGTTACAAATCATACTTAGGCTATATGCTGATACTGTTAGGACCCACAGAGGTTGTTTTACTCTTGAATTACTTGCTTAATTTGCAATTATATACTCAGTCATATTTATCATTTGCATATCATATCTCAGTCTTTGTTGCCATCTATTGATACATCGTAATATCATTGTTTGCGCTGAATGTCATGAGATTTGTGAGCCCGGAGACTGGAGAGATTGATGACTAAATGAGTCCGAGTGCTTGATTGTGAGTGATATTTATGGGATCAGATTGTATGCCGCAACAAGCTTTATTGATTCATGCCATGATTTGCTTATATTAGTGCTTGGGCAGGATCCGCCGCTCCGGAGTCTGACATACCAGCAGTGAGCGCAGGTACCTACTGGGTGGGTGCCGAGTGCTAGTGCTGAGTGATTGGGAGGATTGAGTGACTGGGAGGCTGAGTGATTGAGAGGACTGAGTGACTGGGGGGACTGAGTGAGATTAAGTACTCCGAGAGTATATATGCATATGACTTTATCACTGTGTTGCATTACAGTTGGCATGCATAATTGACATGTACATATAGTGATGTATCATTCATCATATCAGTCATACTTGGCATATTTATCCGTGTTGAACTTAAACTGTTAAACTTAAAAGCATGTCTACATTTCTGTACTGTTAAAAATCTGTATTTGGACTGTACTTGTTGAGCTAGTCACTGCTTTCAGCCCAAGCTTAGTCTTGTTACTTATTGAGTACATTGGGTCGGTTATACTTATACTACACTCTGTACTTCGTGTGCAGATCCAGGTACTTCCGGGTGCGGCGGTTGCTAACTTTGGAGCTTTATCTATTAGAGACTATTGAGGTAGTTGTCTTGGCGTCCGCAGATCTCGACTCTCCTTCTTTTCAGTTTATTTTCACTAATCTATCTTTCTAGACAATTGTTTTAGCAGTTTGACTGTATTGTCATATAGATGCTCATATGTAATAACCAAACTGGTTGTTTTGAGCAATTGCGTCCGGTTCGGCAGTTTGAGGTCATGAGTAGCTTGACCGAGTGTATTACGACTTGTGTGTATTGTCGGTTTTGGTTTCGGGTGATTCAGAATTAGTTTAGAAGAATGAATTTCACAGTTGAAGCGTTAAGTTAGAAGAGTTGACCAAGTTTGATTTTTGTATGTTTGACCCCGGAATAGAGTTTTGTGGTTTCTTTAGGTCCGGATGGTGGTTTTTGACTTGGACGTATGCCCGGATTCACATTTGGATATTTCTAGAAGGTTTCGGCATATTTTGGCGAAAATTAGAAAGTTGAAGGTTTGGAAAGTTGAGAGGTTTGATTGGGAGTTGACTTTGTTGATATCAGGTTCGGAATTCGATTTCGTGAGTTGGTATAGCTCCGTTGTGTCATTTGAACTTGCAAGCAAAATTTGACGTCGTTCCGGGTTGATTTGTATGTTTCAGAACGAGTTTTGGAAGTTGAAAGTTCATTAAGTACGATTTGAGGTGCGATTTGTAGTTTGATGTGATTTAAGGCCTCGATTAGGTCCGCATTGTGTTATGGAACTTGTTGGTATGTTTCGACGGGATCCCCGGGGCCTCAGATGTGTTTCGAATGGGCTACGGGCTATTTCTCTATGTTTTTGATTGCTGCTTTGCTGGTGTGCCTGTTGTTCTTCGCGATCGCGAAGATGATGATGCAATCGCGAAAGGTTTCTAGGGAGCTCAAGAATTTTGTTCATCGCGGACGCGATCTTGGGCATGCGTGCGCTATGCTTTAGATGTCCATTGTCTGCATTCGCACTTGTCTACTCGCGTTCGCATAGTGGAGCTGGGAGCTGGTGGACTTTTACTCGTTGCATTCGGATTTGTTTACACGCATTCGCGAAGGCTCTGGTCATTGTTCATCGCGCTCGTGAGGTTTGTGCCGCGAACACGAAGCTTTATTTTCACTGGGCAACAATTTGTTCTTCGCGATCGCGAGGATTGTTCCGCGATCGCGTAAGATGAATTGCCGGGCAGAACATAAAGTACTCTATTTCGGAGTTTTTGATATTTTATCACTTTTTGAGTTAGAGAGTTCGGATTTGAGTTATTTTGGAGGGGGATTTTCACGTGTTGGCTTGGAGTAAGTGTTCCTTATCCCGATTTAATTATATTTCATGATTCTATCTTTGTTTTTAACATTAAATTAGTAATTTTAATTGGAAGAAATAAGAATTTTTGTAAAAGCTTCCAAAAATATAAAATGAGGATTTGAAAGCCGAATTGATGTCGGAAATTGATAATTTTGGTATTGTTGGACTCGTATCGGAATGGGTGTTTGAATTTTATGAATTTTGTCGGGCTCCGAGGTGCGGGCCTGGGATTGACTTTTTAATTTTCTTTAAAGACCCAAACTTTATTATTCAGAATTTTTTCCTATGGCTTTTATTTATGATATGAAGTTATTTGGGCTAGATTAGAGCCGTCCGGAGGTTGTTTCACACAAGAGGGTCATTTTAGAGTTTCGGTTTAGCTTCTTCGAGGTAAGTATCTTGCCTAACTTTGTATGGGGAAAACTACTCCTTAGGATTTGAGTCCTTGGTGCTAATTGTGTCATGTGAAGGCCGAGTATGCGAGGTGACGAGTACGTGCTCGGACTTGTTTGTGAAAATTTGACCGTTTAGTGCTCCTAGGTTCTTATGTCCATTAAATATGAAGTTATTTTGTCATGATAAATTCCTCATTTACTAAATTCATCCTTTCGTGTCTTATTTGAAATTTATTGCTTCATGTTTTACCCTTATTGTCGATTAAACTCTTATGTGCCTTAACTGAAGTTGTTGTCTCTTTTATTTCCATGCTATCCTTTCCGTAATTGCTTATTCTTGATTGAAGTTATTGTTATCTTTTCCGTATTTGCCTATCATTAGTTGAAGTTATTTTTATCTTTTCTATAATTTGCTTATCTTTAATTGAATTTGTTGTATCTCTTTCGTAATTGCTCAACCCTAAATGAAGTTTTGTTATCCCTTATCATTGTTGACTTATCCTTATTTGGAATCATTGATTCATGTTATCCCTCTTACCGTTGAATTGTACTTTTTGGAATCATTACTATACATTATCTCTTCCTTGTTGAGTTATTGCTATGTTGTACCATTATTTCATGTTGTGTCTTTCTTTGTGAGTTTGTTCTTCCGTTTTCTTTGTATTCTAAAGTTATTGAGTTGATTTACTTACCGTATTCACATGTTGTTGTCGTTGTTGCTATTGTATTTAGTGTTGTTGAGCCGAGGGCTATGTGTGGTTGTGATATTGAAACTATTTTGAGGAAATATTGTGGCATGTGGGCACATATTGTGAAAGTCATTTATTTGAGTTGTTATGTTTTTGGCATACATGTTTTGTTGAGATAATTATTATGTTGTTTGCATGAGGTTTATGTCATGCGGTTGTTATTGTATTTGCACGAGGTTTCTGTCGTGCAATTGTTATGGTGTTTGCACGAGGTTTCTGCCGTGCGGTTGTTATTGTGTTGCACGAGGCTTCTGCCGTGCTGTTGTTATTATTAATACGCATGCGGTGGTATAAGATCTGGGTGTTGAAACGCATACGGTGAGATAACATGGGCTTGAAACGCGTGGCTAGTAGGGGAACTACTAGAAGCCATGTGGTGTGATAAGGTGGGCTAAAACGCAGGATGCTATTTCGGGAAAATGATTTTTAAAACTAAATATAAAGGCTCCCACCGTGATATAAGGAAAGACATGATTCATTTTATGATTTGAGACTACGAGGCGGTACCTCGGGAGGGCTCTTGTTGTCATTTTACCTTTTTTTGAACTTGTCTTTGATTCTTATTTCCCTTAGTATACTACTAATTGTTTTCCTCCGCGATGCACTTTTTGCTCAATTTTATGTAGCTAATCTTGTTGTGCTGGTCGCTGCTTCAAACTTCATTGTTGCTTTTATTACACTGTACATTTCATGATGATCATTTCTTATGTGTCATTCATTGTCTCTACTCCTATTTGTTGATTGTAATTGTAGTAGAACACTTGCGCAAGCGTACACGTAGTTAAATCTCCCATGTCAGTTTTAAAAGATGAATTCTGACGTCATTAACCATTATACGTACTCTTGTCTACTTGCCTTCTGTGTGAGGAATGTTCTATTGGCATGTGAGTCGTCCGTGCGGATATGAGTTGTAATGTGGGCACAAGATGTCAAGTGATTAGGGTTCAAGAATTGAGACCCGTGAGCTGTGATTATAAGGTTCGGTACCTCATGGAAATGCTTGAACAAATCTGGTGTGACAGCAATTGTTCTTATTGAGTTGTTGCTGGTTTTTCCTTTATTTTGATTTTACTGGACTTAGACTGTGTCCAGCTTACTCCACGGCATTATTACCTGACTGCTTCCTGTTAAATATTATTGCTATTGGTGTCTCGGTTCAAGTATTATTTGGTATTCCGTATCCTGCTTAGTTGTGTATTAATATTATTTTTCTCTGTTAGTTCACCTTCACACTTGTTCAGGTTGTTTAGTCCGATAGGTGTCTTGATTGTCCCTCATCACTACCCACCGAGGTTAGTCTTGATATGTACTGGGTACCGCTGTGGTGTACTCATACTATATTTCTGCACATTTTTGTGCAGGTCCAAGTGCCACAGTTGTTGTTGATTATTAGCTGGCTGGTCGAGCTGTGAAGACTCAAGGTAAACCTGTCGTCGCGTTCGTAGGCCTCAGGTCATCTTCTGATATTTTCATTGCACTGTTTAATTTTGTCCCGAACAGTTGCATTTAGGATTTTTCTAGCAAGCTCAGTAGAGCTTATGACTTGTATTACCGGTTTTGGGATTGTGTAAAAAAAATTTTATCTCGTATTTATCATTCGATGGTTGAATTCTTCTATTTATTTAGTAAGTATTAGGCTTGCCTAGTCTTAAAGACTAGATGCTGTCACGACATCATACAGAGGAAAATTGGAGTCGTGATATCATGTACTCAATGACACTCGAATTTTAGGAGATTTTGTATTTCGCGGTATTTTTTTATCAGTTAATTATGAGAATTTTACTATTTAAGCTTATTTCAACATGTTTTAACTTAAAAATGCGTGATTATTTGTGAATTATCGCCTTGCTTAGTATTAAGATAGATGTCATTACGACACGTGAGATTTTAGATCGTGACACATTATTCTTATTTCCAGCTATAGCTTTATGTTGTTACCCAATCTGAAAAGCGACATTGATTGATGAGTGGTTATACAACTTATGAACTAATTCTTCTACAGTTCTCATTTGGGGTATCTTGTTACCTAGGTCGTGAATGAGAGTTTGATATCCGTCAATCACAAGAACCAAAATTAAAATATGTGAATGTTTAAGGGACAGCGGTAATTATTAACAGCAGTAATTATCTTTTTTCTCGTTAAACATCCTTATGCACTTTTGGAGTAAATAATTTATCTGATTACTTCAATGAAATTCTCATCTGTACAAGACATTCTATATGGCTTTAATCCTTCTGCTATTTCTCGATTACACTTTCCAATGGAATATAGTCTTGGCTCTTTTCATCTTGAGCTTTGTTAATTTATAGTCTTTCACACTTTCATAGCTATTGATGGTTAACTAACGGCCTTAATAAGAAGGAACCAGGCCATAACCATAAACTTACGTACACTTAAGCGCATTATTAAAATGCTTGTTTAACAGATTCGATTGCTGATTAAAGTTGTACAGTACCTGATTAAGAAATGATTAAAGAACAGTGCAACTTGACTTGGTTTATTAATTAGTGGAATCGGTCTAATTCCGTTCAGATTTCTTAGCAAAAATAAACCCTTGAAGAAAGTCTTTTTGTGAGTGCATGATCTTTTCTTTTTTCTTTTTTTTTTGGTTGTCGTGTTCCAATATAATTATTCAGTAATCCATACCCCTCAACTCTTGGACTGAATTACCAATGTTAATCAAATATAGTTTGTGATACTCCGTACGTCTCATTTTATAAGGTGATACTTAACGGGATATCGAGTTTAAAAAAAAAAGAGAAACTCTTGATACATTTAAAAAATACATGTAAAATTTATGGTCTTAAATATGTCTTGAAATTTTTATGGGCTATGGCTATAAAATAATATTATAAAGAATAAAATGAGGAGTTCAAAGTTTAAAAGTTTTCGTATAGAAAAAAGTCTTATTCTTGTTATAAGAGACTAAAAAGGAAAAGACCATGATATAAACGAAACAGTGGAAGTATCAATTTCTACTTAATTGTCCCACCAAATTATCAAATTGGTCTCTACTTTCTCTGAACGACATAATTTTATCCTGAAAGATAAATTGTTCTTCTTAATTCATTTACTGCACTAGTACCCTTTTCTCACTAAAACGTTTTTGGGGTTTAATTTGAAGTGTATAATTTTTCTTAGTATTTCATTGACTACAAATTCTCTAGGGTTTCAATGCTTCTTCTCTACATAGCTTGATTACACTTTCCGATGGAATATTTACTTGGATTTGTTCTTCTTGAGCTATGTTAATTTATTTTTGCTTCCAAACATTCACCGCTATTGTTATTTGATTAAGGGCCATAATAAGAAGAAAAATCCAAAATCCAACTGGCGTATACTTTGAATGTATCATTAAAATGTCAGTTTAACATGCATGTTGGAGAAGACTGACTTGAGTAGTTGAGTTAAATACCTTATTAAGAAGAAGATAATTAGAGGATAATGCAACTTAGCGATAATACTTTAATGGGATAGGTGCGATTCCCTCTAGATTTTATTAGAAAAAGATACACGTAAACCCTTTGAGGAATTAAAGTCCTATTTCTTTTTGTGGGAAAATGACACAGCTTTCAAGGCAAACTACTGTATCAATTCTGCAATTTTTTTTGCATTGGATCACCAATTTATTTTTCTAAGCTAGCTATATGTGAGATAAGCTTTGGCTAATTTTGCCACCAAATTATAATATTGGTTTGTTATATTTCTGAAATAAACTGATTAATGTTGAATTTGCTATTTCCATATAGTATTTGATGTCTAAAAATTTTGATTAAAGAGTTCTACATATTCTCTTTAAATACAATCGGTATAAACTTGAATAGCAATTAGAAATAGAACCTATATGAGAACATACAATAACTTTTATGCTTCCTTAATCTCTATTTTTACAATTAGAATATTGGGATAACCTTCAGATATTTGAGAAAGAAAAATGGCTCTAGGAAACTCAGCGAAAAGGTGAACATATAAACAAAACCCTTTTTTCCTCATTAAGCATATATTTTTGTTAATCAGATCTTGACTCGGGAATTCTATTGATAAACCCTATTTCATTCTGTTTTTTCTCCTGTCATTTTCAAGCAAATCTTGATTAATTGTACATAGCAACGTCCTTGTAATTACAACTCATAATCTAAGAAAGCACCAAAACCAACCCTCTTTTAGGCATTTAGTAAATGCTTATTAAATTCTAATAGCATGTGTTATTAGCGCAAAGTACGGTTTAAGGCAGAAAACTGTAATATGCATGTGGGCACCGTGCATATATATTGTTTATTATGTCAATTCAGCTGCAAAAATTATGCACTGTATTTCTGTAAGATCGTTTGGATTTTAGATTTATGATGTGATTTAGTCAATATTGTATTAGCAACGGTATTTCGTTTATTGACCTCTTCAACGAAGTCCTGAAATTGGGGGCCTCAAATTCTGGGAAGCTACTTTTCGTTGCTTCTTGGCTCGTTTGGCATTTGCTAAATGCAGATCTCTTAGCTGTTCACTACTAGAGATTATCAGTATTAGTTCCGCCATTAACAAGACATCACATATCCCATCAGAACTTCGAAGAGTTAAGCATGCATAGTCAGAAACAGTACTAGAATGAGTAACCCGCTAGGAAATTTCTGTGTTGCATCCTTCATTTTATAAAAAAAAAACAAAAAACAAAGCGCCATAATTAAGTCAACCAGGGAATGTAGAATGTAAGAGATCGGTTCATTCAAACCAAATAATCTTGGCTGAAATCATGTACCATGTCTTAAAAAAAGTTTACTATATAAGTATAAATAATTGATTTTGAATCTAATAAATCAAATGAATTGCAATAGAATTCCGAACTCGAACTCATAAAATTAAAATCATTAAGTTGTATCTGAATCAACTTTCTTGACTTTTTGGCATGTGTAACTAGCTACAAGATAAGATTTTACATGCACCTATGATAATAAACCTCGAACTATATTAGAATTTCTATATTAGAATTTTATTCGACTAATTTTAATATTAGTACAAGACTAATTTGCGAAAGCCGTTCCTCTGATATTCAATCTTCTAATGGGGCTTTCTTTAATTGGAAAGGAAAACTATTACATGTATTGAATATGTATCATTACAAAACGATGATTTTACCAAAAGGTGACATGCAAAAGAGTTTTCTTCTTTTCTTTTTTGCTTTACTATATTGGTTACCTTGTGTGTGTATGAAAACAAAGTACATCTTACATCATTCTTAAGACCTTTCTACTTTCTAGAGTACTTGATCCCAAAATGGTCGTGAACGTAACAATTTAGCACAAACAGAGCAGGGGATCAGAATTGAAATACATATATAATTTCCAGAAATTCAAGTTTGATTATCGAAATGTTCCAATATAATGGGCCGGCAACTGTATTATATGTGACTCATGCACGACGTTCCTAGATCAAGTAGAATTAGGGACATATAATCAGTTTCCATTATAACTTAAAATCGACATTAATTTCTAAGGCAAATAATTCCTAGATCAAATTATTGAATTTGTGAGTTTCATGCAAAAATGAATTAGGGAAAGCATATGTAAGAAAAATGTAAGCCAACTGTAAAAGCACATACTAATCCATTATACATCTAGTGTCTCATAACAAGAAGAAATAGAATAGCACGAGACCAAGCACGATTTTGCAAGGGTCATTAGACGGACTAGAACTTTGTGGATATGATTTTCCTTTTGAGTTAGACTATTGAAAATAGCATGCTTGCCTTCTTATACCATAGGAGTCTGTTGGTTGGTGTAGCAAGGAGATTTAATCTCCACATAAAATTTAACATTATTAATAATGCAATATCTGGCTGCTAATTTTCTTCTCTCGTAAATAATTCACTGATAAGTTATTCGTGAATTTATGTATTATTTTATGCGAAATAAAATATAAAATAATAATTCAGATATTAATATATCATACATTGATTAAAATACTAAAATGACACAACTAACACTTGTAATAATAAACGATTTTAATTTCTTATGTTTAAAAGGTAACAAGCACATATATTTAATATATACATTATATACTATTATGCAATATATCAAACCAAACATCTAACAAGAAATAATCTATGTAATTGTTGCATTATTAATTTATGTATGAATTATTTCTAAACCAAACAATCTCTTAGTGACGTTCGGTCAAAACCTTATTTCGCTTTTTTTCCTCTCTCATAATTTTCAATTTATAATTATTTAATTAGAGAGAGACGGTGGCCTGATGTCGCCGAGATTGTTGGGTTGG